>JAQHUG010000060.1:6780346-6790921 GCA_028555095.1 Dicrostonyx torquatus | reverse complement strand
ACCATCTTAAGGAAGCAGGGGGAGGGCGGTGGGGTAGTGGGGGAGCGGGAGGGCCGGGAACAAGGGGAGTAAATGTAAATTTTGCTTTTAACAAAAATAAATAAATAAATTAAAAAAAAGAAAAGCAAGGCAGCCAAGCCACCAGAGAAGCCCCTATGGAGGCTGGGCAACCACAAACTAACTAAGCCTCTCTCTCCTCCCAATTTATATTCCCTCTAGTGCTGGGATTAAAGTCAGGACTCCCTAGTACTGGGATCAAAGGTGAGGCACCACTACCTGGATTTGTTTCTGCATTGATCTTGTGTAGCCCAGGGTGGCGTTGAATTCACAGAGATCCATGTTTTCATTCTAAGAGTTGCCATGATCATGGTGTCTCTTCACAGCACTAGAAGGAAACCCTAACTAAGACACACTCTTAAACCCAGAAATACATTCCTAAGTAGAGACCCTGGCAAAACTAATTTTTCTGAACAAAGAAATAAATTATTTTGCATTATTTGTAACAAAGATGGAAGCAAATCAAAGGTCTGTTGGAAGGTGAATGGTTAAATTTCGGTTTTCATGAAGGTGAATACTACTATTTCGAAATAAAATGAATGAATTTGAGCTTTAAGTAGTAACAGAATTAAATCTCAGAACTATGGAGTTAAACAAAAATGTATCATATAATATTTATGCAAATTCTGAAAATTGCTGTGTGTTGACTACATAGATGCAGTACATAACAAAAGTATAATATATACGTCACTAAGGGGCATGATCACAAAATTATAAGGGAGGAGAGGTCTGAGAAGGATCCTGGGGCAAGTGTGAATGTTATTACCTTTTCTCCTTTTTTCCTTTTCTGTCTTTTTTTTTTTAAACAAGGTCTATGTAGCTCCGGCTGGTTTGGAACACACTATGTAAACCAGGCTGTCCTTTAACTTGTGATGATCTTCAGGCCTCCCCTCAAGTACTGGGGTCACAGGTGTATGCCTTCATACTTAGTTTTTAATATTTATTTCTTCAAACACAAAATGAAAATTGCTGTTGCAAGATCAGTTAGAACTGGGTGCTGGCTGTGTCTATTTTTTTTTTTATGGTTCCCATGTTTTCCCACATTGGCGATCATTTGCAATCAATGAAAATGAAAAGGGAGCAATTTGTAGCTGAGGGTGAGCAATGCCAGGTGCTAAAATTAGGCCAAGGAAAATGAAGGCCAAGAGACTTTGTCTGTTGCTAGGAGTCCACTAGTGAACACCAAATGCGTGGTTTCAATTAGAGGTGAAGATAGAAACAAGATTACAGAGAATGCAAGGAGGGAGCTCTGTCTTAAGAAAGTGGAGACAAGACACCATGTATTGAACAGCTTTGAAAACAAAGAGGAGAAAAGTAATGAACTTAGCTAGAAGTGTAACACAGGCTTTCGATGGAGCCCGAAAGCCCTTTAAAGCCAAGGGAAGGGAGCCAGCACGTATTAGATTAAATAGGCTGCAAGATCCCATGGGAAAAAAAATCATGAGAAGCAAGCCAGTAAGCAGCGCTTCTCCATATCCTCTGCATCAGCTCCTGCCTCCAGGTTCCTGCCCTGCTTGAGCCCCTGTTCTGACTTCCTTCAATGCCATACAGTAATATGGAAGTGTAAGCCAAATGAAACCTTTCTTCCCCAACCCAAAGATCCCATGCAAATACCCTCAGTAATTGAGAAGGACAAGGTTCCAACCTGGAGAAAGACGAATCAACTTTCATGAAAAGGCAAGATTCTTTCTTCCCATTTTATAGTCTTTGAACCTTAAAATAGTGCCTACCAGATATTAAAGTATATTGATGTAAGGACTCTAAAAGCTAAGTCTTCCATAAAGGTAATAATGGCTGTATAGAAAAGACATTAAAGGGCTGGGCATATAGCTTAGTGGAGGAGTGTTTGCCTAGGAAGGTACGAGAGTCCCATAAAGACTTAAGTGGTCATGGAACAAAGTGCAAGGTAATGTATTTTCAGCTTTAAGGAAACACAAATCTCCAAATCTCACCAGCATCTCAGTGTGCCTGAATTCTCAATGCGTATCTTTGATCTATCCCACAAGGTCCCTTAGAAATCATAGGATTTTCAGAGACAAAATGAAAACTTAAGATCCTGGGCAGAGCTCTTGGCTAGCTTATGAGACACCCAGGATCCCATCCCTAAATACTGAGACAAGAAAATTAACATCTTAAGGCTATAAAATACTAAGTGAAACCAGTAAACAAAAGAAAATAATTTATAACCAAGTAGCTACAATATAGTATGTTCTATCAAGTATGTCAATAGTTATTATTTTCCAAAACTCATTATATTTTGTTCTTGTTCTGTTTTGGGCTTCCTTGTGCTGGTTTAATGCTCTACCACAGCATATTCAATCTGCGCTTGGTATGCTCCTAGCCCCAACGCCCATGATATCTCAAACTTGTTTTCAGGTCAGATCTCCCTACTCCCCAAGTCTGCTTAATTATTCTGCAGAAATCACAGCCATCATAAATTAAATTAGTTATGCACAGACAATTTCAAAAGCAAAATTGCAAAAGCCCTTTCAAAAATTTATAGTAAAATATAAATTTTTAATGTAAGAGGGGATGCATTTTAATATGTTTAATTTGATGCTGGCTGGAGCTTCCACAAGTGAGAGCACTTAGGGTCTGTGAAGGGAAAAACAGGCCTGCCTGGCACAGATGAGGCCAGGAGGAAAGATTGCACGTAGGTGAGTCAGCAGCCAGAGGCTGGAAGGCAGGCAGAACTGAGGCATAAATGATTCATTAATTTTTAAATTACCACTAGTTGAAAAGCCTTGCTTTTCACACACAGAGGCCCAACTACTGGTATTGCTTTCCTTACAGTGCTGCACGAAGAGCTCATTCTTATTTACATATTTCTGTTTTACATTTCTGTGATGTATTTCTAGTTAGGCATTTTTAGTTTGTTTACATATATTTTCCTTCTGGGTAGAATTTGCACTGAGACAGATTTATTACTTGGAGTCACATATACTCTAGAGAAATGGTGAGAGGCTCAGCAAGCAGAAACAACTAGCCTCCTTTGACACATAATGCCCTTCAGACTCTCCTTTCCCCCTAAGCCTCACCTCACATTTGGCGTTTCCTCCTTTCCTGGCTAAGTTCTCCACTTTCTGCATATATTGTTCTTGTCTTTGGACTATGTCTTATCTTTGGCCTTTCTTTCCCACTTATTGAACCCCAAAGTCAGGCATTACTCAGGCCTACTTGCCTCCTCCTCTCAGAAGCTAGAGAGATCCAGCTGACACAATATGGAATCAACCTATCTTTCTAGGATCCAAGGATCTGTTTATGTTACAGTTTTGTTCGTTGGTTAGCTAAATTTTTTCTTTTAACTTTTTAAATGCTATTTGTGTGTGTGTGTGTGTGTGTGATATGTATGGTGAGCAGAGGACAGTTTGAAGGAGTCAGATCTTTCCTTCCAGCATGTATGTCCCAGGGACTGAATTTAGGTTGTCAAACTTGACAGTAGCTGCCTTGGCACTCCGAGTCATCTCCTCAGCTCTGCCTTTTGTTTTGGAGACAGGATCCTTCATTCTACAGGTCAGGCTGTCTTGGAACTCACTATATAGAGCAGCCTGATCTCAAAATCTTAACCCTGCTGCCTCAACCTCACAGCAACAACATGTGCTGGGATTACAGATGTTTATCATCACACCTGGCTTTGAATGTTTTTTTTTTCCTTCCGTTATATAAGGAAGAACCTTGGGACTTGCACATGATAGGTCAGTTTTCTTTACCACTGATTTTCATCTATAGCCCCTGGATATGTCTTTTCAGGGTTATTGCTTGAGACTACTGTTTACAGACTTTATGTTCTAGCCATCATGCCTTTAAAATTGAACATGTACTGTAGTTTGACTCAACAAGATAGGGGGGATCGCTTGAACACTGCTGGCTTGCCATCTTGGTTTTGACCTTTATAGCAGGTTAAGTTACAAAAATGGTTATAAAATACTCAGTATCTTTCCAAAGAATATGAGAGATCGCAATGTTGAAATTCAGAGTGTAAAATCGATAAAAGCTTCTACAATTTGTCAAGATGATACTCATTAAACCCATAAGCTGATCAACATTCTTAGATTGCATATAAAGTTTTCTTGAGTACTTTGGAAAGCCTAAGAAAAAAAAAACCAGAGTTATGGCTAAATTACAAATTAGTATCTCATTTATTCATAATAAAATCATCCACTTCTGCAAAGTTAAAATTTCTAATTTCATGTACAAACAAAATAAAAATTATCAAAGTGGGCAAGTTTTTTTTTAAACCATGGAATTAAATAATTCCAGACAAATTTGTTTAGGGGAAGAGACAGACTTTTGTCATCATTATTATTACTACATTTTTATTCTTTAGTAATGGTGCGTTAGCTACTTGAGCCAGTAATTTAACCCAGTGACTGGATAAGTATCCACAAAAGTGAAGTGTATGATCCAAGGTCACCACTGAGGGACATTAGTTATGAGTTATAAACATCAGATGTTTCATTATTAGTTTTTTATGTTAGTATACAAAATAATAGGTTTCACATGGCATTTTCATATTTATGTGTTGTTACTCTTTGTTCTTATTCATTCTCCTCCCTCCCTTGTGTCCTCACTAGCTGATTCTCTTCTTTCCCCAGCTCAGCCCTCCCTTCTGTTATCACAAAACATCAGATTTTGAAAGAACTTTCTGTTTGTGAATGCTTCAAGGTCAAGTAATATTTAACCAACACTGCGATGGATACACTTAGATGATCTGTGAAGACTGCCTGAGTGCACATACCCTCACCCTCATGACCCTTATTGATGCAGGCAGTGTGGCACTCAATGTGCCAATGCTACACGTCCAATGTAGGTGTCACTGAGGGAGAGAAGAATGTAGCCTTGGTTTTTATCTTACATCTCAGTTCAGAGTTTAAGAAACAGGTTTGGGAAGAGTTCCTGCTGGAAAATCCACATTACACCCCTCACTTCTATCTCTCTAGCTTCAACAAACAAAAGCCAACGGAGTGGTAAGAACATGAGCAGGAAGAGAAGTGAAGGAGGTCTTGTGGGAAGGGTGAGATGAAGCTGTGTTGGGGAGCAGTAGAGACCCTGCCCTTAGAGGCCTAAAAGAAAGATGGCTCCCTTAATGGATGGCAACATTAGTGGATAACTGTACACCTCCAGGAAGACCTGTGAAAACTACAGCCAGATTCAAGAAATGAGCTCATCCCTTCCCCTCCAAATTCAGTCTTATTTTTATAAACTCTCCAGTTCAAAATCGATATGACTGTCCTGAAGGAGGGAGAAGATAAATCCTAAATTTGATTGAGCCTAAGTAGGAAATGACTGAAAGAGTCCCCAAATAATGAATTGACTGAATTTTATGTGGATAACCTAATAATAATCATTGCTCTTAGGAAGGATGGTGCCTCCGGAAAGAAATGATGTCCAGATACAGGCAGTGGAAAAGTCCAGAATTTAGTCTCTCTTTCTTATGGAAGTATACTCAGCACTAAGTACCCCACACAGTAGCATGTCCATTGGCATCTGTAAAACACACAGTATTTTCATAGGGATCTGTTAAACAATCCTTACAGAAAAAGATGAACGACTTAGAATTTTCCTAAGGGTGTTAAACATCAAAACAAATTGCAGAAATGCTGTCTCATTTCTTGAGCACATATTCCCTACTTCAATGTCAGTATTGATTTAGCTCTATCTATCGTCCATCTCCTCTGCTATTGTCCAATGGAACCCTCAATTCTTCAATGCTCACCTTAGGGCCTTGCTCTCTGAAGCTCTTCTCCCATTATTGCTCAGCTGGAAAGGAATGCTCCCTCTTCCAAGCAACAGTGTGCCTCTTTGTACCTTTTATAGAACTTCTTGGAACTCTTCAAGGTCTGCTTTGTATCACATTGTCGCAGAACGAAGGAGCACATGATGGCCTCTGTTCCTTCTTATCTCTACTCACCATTTTCTCAGCACTTAATAGTCACACGTTCTAAAGTAAATGCTTGTAAGATATCTGTTGATATTTTCCTATGCCGTGTCTGCTTTGTACTTCCTTTAATGTGCATAAAATAGATAAACACACTTAACAATAATTGTAAAGCAAATGCACATGTAAATTCTACCTGGTAGAAACAAGAAATCAAACAGTTAGTACTTGGGACAATACCTCTAGAGCAAGAATCTCTTTCTCATCATTCCTTCCTCAACCCAGGATTAAAGACTGGTCTACAAGAGCTAAATATGTGATACATTATTTATACATATTTGTCTGTTTGGGATGATGCAGTATATACTCATGTTTTGTTAATTTCATCTAATATCATGTCATGGTGCTGAATGTATGTTGATGCTGTACATTTTCATTGATGTACAGGATATTGTATTGTATAGTGACTATATCACAATTCATTGCCCCTGATGAAAGACATTAAATGTGTCTTGTAGCTGTCTTTTTCAAGCCAAATGCTGTTAAGAATATTCTTGCATAGTTAATTTTTTCTGATGCCTATAGGAATGATGAATGACATTCTGGAGGGTATATTATCCTAGTGGATTTAGGTGATAAGATGATAAGAAGCAAAGATTCGCTGGACCGTGGTGGTACATGCCCTTAATCCCAGCACTTGGGAGGCAGAGGCAGGTGGATCTCTGTGAGTTCGAGACCAGCCTGGTCTACAAGAGCTAGTTCCAGGACAGGCACCAAGGCTACAGAGAAACCTTGTCTCGAAAGAAACCAAAAAGAAAAAAAAAAGAAACAAAGATTCATAAATGGTGTATTGTGTGCAAAATTTTTGTTAGAGATCAATACCTGTGAAAGAAAAGCAGAAGAAGGTGGTTTGAGAAGGCAAGGTGAAATGAAATATAAGAATGAAACTTGAGCCAATCTTTGGAACAAGAAAAGCCCACTGGTGCGTTTCTGTGGGTCAGAAATGATTCTTTTCATCCCTGTCTTGCTTATTCATCTTAGCTGTGCAAGTCCTTGGCCCAAGCATCTCTCTGCAGTTGGGGCAGATTCAGGAAGTTATTAGTTGAAGGCTGTCTCTTTACTTTGCTTTCCAAATCTGAACAGAATGCACTTTGTTGAAGGAGAATCTAGGCGGCACATCTGTCTCTACCACAATCTATGTCTTCAACTCTAATAACATAATGTAATGCCAGACTAGTTTCTAAAGTAGCTGCATAATTTACACTCTTGCCTGCAATGTGAGACCCACCCTTCTCATCCTTCTCAAAGTTTTCTATTTTTAGTCTTTAAGGATTTCAGCCATTATAGTTGGTCCATATCAGGTTTGTAGTTTGCCATTCTCCCAGTGACTTTAGAGGTTAAACACCTTGCATGATTTTGGCTTTGTTATGTCTCTGTTTTTCCAGTCGTACTCGCTTTGTCTTCCTTAAACCTTAACTGGATATTGCTCATGCAAGGGTCTGCAAACTCTGTTCAAAGGCCAAAGGCCACTTCTTATTTGATCATCTGTTCTTTGTTTGAGTCAGGGTCTTGCTGTGTAGACCAGGTTGTCCTAGAACTTTCAACTCACAATCTTCTTCCTCGTGAGTGCTGGGGTTGCAATTGTGTGCTGTCATACCTGAACACTTATGTCTTTTGTTTTTTTCTTTTACTTTTTAAGTAAGTCCTTCAGGTAAAGCTGATGTGCAAGCATGAGAACCACTAGTCTATTTTTTTTTTTTCGAGACAGGGTTTCTCTGTAGCTTTGGTAGTCTATTCTTAGACAAGGACTTTATCCATTTTCTTAATGAGCCATCATGGTATTACTGTTCTATATGTACTGTGTGGTGGCTTGAAAGAGAAATGTCTCACATAAGCTCTAGTATTTGAACACTTGGTTCCCAGTTGGTGGTGCTTTTTGGGGAGTTTTTGGTGGTACAGCCTTCCTGGAAGGAGTATGTCACTGAGGGGTGAGCTGGGCTTTGAGATTTATACCCTGGCCTTTCAATTTTCTCACTCTGTTTCATGTTTATTGTGAAAAATGTGAGCTCTCAGCTTCCTATTATGGTTGCCTTTCCTGTCTCTTGCTGCCATGCCTCCACACTATGATGGAATCTTACCTCCGTGGAACCGTAAGTCAAAATAAACTCTTCCTTCTAGCAAGTTCCATTGTCCATGGTATTTTATCACAGCAACAGGAAAAACTGTAACAAATAAAAAACTTGGTACTAGAGAGTGGGCTGCTGTGGAGAAGAATCTAACTGTGTTGATTAATGGAGGAATGTCAGAGTAATTGGAACTTTTGCCTAGAATAGTTGAATGCTGAATCAGAGCTAGAGATCATTCCTTTGATATTTTGGTGAAGAATCTGGTTTCCTTCTTGCCCTAAGAACTTTACTGAGACTATATTAAAAAGTTCTGTGACTTCCTAGAAAACTACTTCCTGGATGAGGAGGTGAAGTTCATTAAGAAGATGGGCAACCACCTGACAAGCCTCCGTAGGCTGGCTGGGCCACAGCTAATGCAGACTGGCATGCCCCAGCCATCTCTGGGCTATCTCTTTGAGACGCTCACTCTCAAGCATGGCTAGGAGGACTCACCTTCCAAGGGGCTCCCATCTCTGCTCTGCACCAGTCAGACTCAGGACCTTCACCGGAACCTCTTAAGCCACTAGGCAGCTTCATAACTGCCCTGGAGCCCCTCTCAAGTCTTGGACCAATTAAAGCTTTCTGAAACAGCAAAGAAAAGACTAATTTTATTGGTAGAGAAAATTTCAAGACCACATAACGTTGAAGCTGGGGCATGGTTGTGACTGATAATCCTTATGTAGGTATATAATGAAAATGAACAAGCAGGACAGAGAAAAAACCCAAAATGTACTCTTAGAGAGAAAAAGAACACCAGGAAGCTTACTATTCCACTCAAGACAAATGATAGAAGAGAGGCGGTAATTGTGAGGATTAGCACCATTAAGAAGAAGCTTCCTGCTCTATGGGGGTTGGGAGTGGGAAGAGATAGGTGCCCTCATAGGAAAACCTTGTCCAGTTAAGCTGCCACTCTGGGAAAGCCCGCTTAAAGAGATTTTGCTCCTCGAAAGCACCTGAATAATCTAATTCAAAGAGGCCAGAGTCCATTCCAAGATGGCAGCCAAACTTGGCAGTGTTGTTCATTGGATGCTGGCTTTAGAGGCATGGAGGATGCAAGAGTAGTGGGGTCATGAATTCTTCTTCCTTGGTTTGCAGAGGACCACTGAGGCCAGACTGTGTAGCAGGGCAGTCCCTGTGTTAAGACTCTGAGACTGCAGGAGGCCATTGTGTGAAGCTGTTAAAGTGAAGCCTGGGTCACAGTAGAGACTCCAAAATTACAGAGATGCCAGAGCCACGGGGTATCTGCCAGTAATAGCTATATACAGGGAATGAAGCCATCCTAAGAGAGAGAGGGAGGAAGGCTGGAGTCATTTAAGCCCTTCTGACAATGGATATGAGGCTACCGGATTTGCTTTTTGCCCTGATGAGTGCTGGTCTTGTTTTGGTCCAGAATTTCTTCACTAAGCTCTTTTGGAATGGTAATGTATATTCTGTGCTATCATATGTTGTGTGTCGTTTGAATGGGAATGGCCCCCATAGGCTCATAGAATTGAATGCTTGGTCACCAGTGAGTGGCACAATTAGGAGGTGTGGCCTTGTTGGAGAGGGTGTGGCCTTGTTGAAGGACTTGTGTAACTGGGGGTGGGCTTGAGGTCTCAAATGCTCAAACCAGGCCTAGCCTTTCTCTCTTTCTCGCTCTCCCTACCTCCATCTCTCTTTTCTTTCTGTAATCTACTGATCCAGATGTGGAACTCCCAGCTGCCTCTCCAGCACCACGTCTGCCTGTATGCTACCATGTTTCCCACCATGATGACAATGGACTAAACTTCTGAACTGTAAACTACCCCAATTAAATGTTTTCCTTTCTAAGAGTTGCCATGGTCATGGTGTCTTTCCACAGCAATAGAACAATTACTAAGACATGTTGGAAATATATATAATTTGCTTTTGAGGATTTTACAGGGTGTTTCAATTAAGAGATTACCTTTAGTCTCTGAGGAGATTTTGTACTTTTAAACAGTGTTTAGACTGAGAAGGACTATGGGTACTTTTAAAGTTGGGCTAAGTACATTTTACATATGATATAGTCATGAGTCTATAGGGGGCTAGGAGTGGAATGTAGTGGTTTGAATGAAAAATGTCCCACATAGCATCATCAGGTATTTGAACATTTGGTTCCCAGTTGGTAGCACTGCTCAGAATGGTTTAGGAGGCATGGCCTAGCTGGAGAAAGTGTGTCACTGGGGGGCAGGCTTTGGGTATTTACATTCTCATAGCATTTCCAATTTACTTTCTTTGCTTTTTGCTTGTGTTTGGAGATGTGAGCTCCTAGCTTCTTTTTTCAGCAACCACATCTGACACTTGCTGCCATGCCTTCCTACCATGATGGACTCTTATCACTTTAGAACTATAAGCCAAATTAAAACTCTTCCTGCTGAACAAATGGTATGCTTTTCATGGCGGCGGGTCATTGGTGAGCGCCACAGCTTCAGATCCACTGGCTCAACTCAGGGTAAGTTCAACTATAGCCCCCAG
>JAQHUG010000060.1:6755419-6769454 GCA_028555095.1 Dicrostonyx torquatus | reverse complement strand
TTCAACTCGGTGGGTCACACATGAAAGATAGACGGGAAAGTAAAATGTAAATTGCTTTGAAAGGAAGGGTTCCAGCAGGAGGGAGGCTATAAGACAGGAGCATGGAGGTGAACATAACTCAAATTCCATTACATTATGTACAAAGCTGTCAAATAATAAAAAAACAAATTTACTGCAGAAAAGCTTAAATAAACTAAAAAGGAAAATGAAGGAATGTAGTACACTACCTGATACACTATTAGGTGGTTAAGAAGTGTCGCTATTCAATAAGACTGTTAATTTTCCTTAACACTGTCAGTACCAAGGGCATATGGCTTTAAAAATGCCACTACCATAAATTTAAAAAAAAAACAGATAAGAGAGAGTGTTGGTTCAAGCAAACTGGTATCATAGTTGCGAACAAGATAATGTGACCAGAATTCTGTGTACTAGCTTCTAAAGATAATGATGTGGTTTGAAGCTACCATGTGGATCCCATGACAAATTTCAGATACAGGATAAGAGAAGGAACACAAGGCCCTTGAAGTGGCCTTTAGGAACTTAGTGAAACAATTGAATAACATATGTGAACATGCATTTTTGTAATTACTGGACAAGTATCACTCTGTTAAAGCAACAACGGCACAGCTTCTATGATGCTCATATCTGCCAAGATAGACATTAGCACAGGAGGTGAGATTAATTTCCAGATTACGACATTCACATGGCTTCCTTTCTTTATAAACACTTGCCCTTGTTCTCCAACCCCCATGGAATAGTGTAATTAGAGACCATTTCACAAGTTCATATTAGGATGGAGGAGAAGCAGATAGAGCAGAGCATAGAGAATCATAAGTGAGGGGACTTGAGCAAAGTCTACAGATCATGAGTTCTAGGCAGATTCACAAATAGGAGGGTACATGCTGTGTAAATACCAGCTGTTGCTGTAAGCCAAAGGCCAATATTTACATGAATCCTGTGGCAAAGTCTATTGACTGAACATCGACCTTCCCAGGCAAGTTCGCATACTTGTGTGCCCTTTCAGCCATCTTGTCTTAAAAAGGATTGATCACCTTATACATATGTGAGAAATTGCCAAAGTAAAAATACGTTATATCTCCCAACTTCAAATCAGTTCCCAGATTCTTTTCTTGGAATGTGGAACACATATTCACACAGAAAAAGGTGTCCTGATGAAAATGTATTTAATACATGGTGTACCAGAAACATTGTATGGGAGCAATAAGCAATATGGTACCTTAAAAGCAGGAGCACAGCAAAAGACAACAAATATTTCTTGGACCTTTCTTCTCTTTCTAAAAGCTGCAGGCAGCAAAAGGGGGAATTCTATTTTCTCTTAGTTTGCAGTTTGAATGAAAAGAAAAAGAAAAAAGAAAAGAAAAGATCACCTGCTTCCTCTGTTTGGTAGGTATGTATATACATCCTTCTTTTTCCTTTCAGGTCTTCTGTAGTTTGTCTACCAAAGGACCTTACTGATTGATCCAGGAGATTGTACAGGCAGTGGGGTAGGGATAAGAACTCGCACTCCTTAATGTCTCTGTATATTTTAATAGAAAATTCAATTCTAATGGTCAGTGAGTCGACTTAATTTCCCTCTCCATCTCCTTCTTCAATGGAATCTGATGCTTCAGGAATACCAGCCCTCTTTATACTGAGACACCCAATGTCCGTTGGGTAGTGCATGTCTGTACTTCACTAAGAAATGTCATCAGTGGACTGGGGTGGAGGGGTTCACACATAATGATGGTAAAATGCGATGATACCATCATCAGATTCTTTTTCCCATTCTTTGCCACACTCCTTTGGTCACTGGCTTCTTCTCTGTCTCTTTTTCTGCTTTTAAAATTAGATCATGAAATGGAGCATGGTTGCTTATGCCTGTAATCCTAGGGACTGAGAGGCTGAGGCAAGAGAATTGCTACAAAGTAAAGGTCATCTTGAGTTGCAGAGCAAGACCCTACCTCACAGGAGAGAGGTGGGAGAGAGAAAAGGTGAGAGGGAGAAACATATACACACAGAGAGACACACAGAGACAGAGAAACAAGACCTAGTTTAGGGGCACAATCTCACATCCACATCCATTCACATTAAGGCACAAGTAACCAGTAACAGATATTATTTGGGGTCATCTGATTGCTATGGTACTATTTACACAAACCACAGCTTATTTTAGATGGGTTGTTTAGGGAGGTCTACTGACAGATGTTAATCATGTGACACAGTTACTTTGGAAAGCAGTTGCTTCATTTTGGAAACAGTATGCTTTGTGATTGTTTGGTATTCTGTTTCTTACATGTTTTGTTGCCTGTCATTTCTAGTGACTAAACTTTAAAGGATAGGATGCCAATCTCCCCATTGTTGATAAATAATAAGGGCACATAGAAGCAATAATTAATAGTCGTGTTTATATACACTTGCACCTTTTACAAAATACACTCAGAGATCATTGATTAATAACAAGGATATGAGCAGAACAGAAGCAAAAAAAAATTATAGCTGTTTAATTCAATGACCAATATCAGGTAACCTATCACAAGTTGCCCTAGGTTTTGTGGAAGACTTTGACATTGTCCCCTTTGAGTTTTAAGATTCAGGGGTTCATTCAAAAGAAGGACACCTGAGTGTTGGCCATCTAAGGAAACCAGAGTGGAAAGTGGAACATATATTCATAAAATCTCTGTTAGGTTTTGCCTTCTGAGGTAGTATTTGCCGTCGAGTGATTCAAGTTCTTTTTCAGCAGAGTTTCTGAAGGTTGAGTGTATACTATCAATCTAATTATTCCAGAAATCTGCAAAAGGGCAGTACCCAGAGGGGTTCTGGGCTTTTCGAAGAAAAGCTGTAGACCAAGAAAGACCTTTTACAGTGCAGTCATTGGCTGAGGAGTTCTTTATGCTAGGAGGGGAGAACACACCAAGGCACATAAGGTGCAGAATAGGTAGAGCAGATTTGAGGGAAAAACAATTTCTTTTGCACACATATGTGGGGGAAACTCAGGCTCACTGTTGGGGGCATATGGAAAAGTAGAATTTTTAAGGGGCCATGAGCTGTGTGGGTTCCGTCCGCCACCCCTGTATGCACCCCACATTCAGGCAACAGTTGGTCGTGTGGGACCAGCCCGGGCTCTGGGTGGGGAGGGGGAGTCTCGCGATTGGTGAGGGGGGGCGGAGGGGGGAGGGTGATGGGGGGAGGCCATGACGTAGGGTGGGTGGACGGAAGTGGGGCAGGGTTGAGGGTTATTTAAAGAAGGTGGGGGGCGAGCGAAGGGGTTGGAAGCTAGTATTCCCTACCACTGCTCTATCTAGCTCTTCCTAGCGCAGCCACTGCAACCGCCCAGGAGCCTCCCTTCTCCCCTTCATCTTTCCCGCTCCAACGCCATGGAGCCGGACACAGCCACAGAGGCAGCCACCGTGGCAGCCTCAGATGCCAGAGCCACAATCGTGGTCATAGAGGATGAGCAGCCCGGGCCGTCCACCTTTAAGGAGGAGGGAGCGGCTGCCGCCACCACGGAAGCCACCTCGGCCACTGAGAAGGGCGAGAAGAAGAAGGAGGTAAATAGGAAAGGGGTGTGTGCACGCGCTCTGTGTGTGCTGGTCACATCCTGTGCCTGGCCCCTCATAGGGGCCCAAATCCTGACCTTTTGGCGCCGACAGGTACCGCGATCCCTGCAGGGATGGGAGCAGCAGGACGGCAGAACCATTTAGCATTCCTTCCCCTCCCCCTTTCCTGCCGGCCGCCTGCTGGGCGGGGGCGGGGCAGGGCGAGGGCGCGGCAGGGTAGCGGGGTGCCTGATCCTAAGCCCCGAGTTTTCCTAGCCCCGGGCCCCCCACCTTCCCGGAACTGGGGAAACGGTATGGGGGATGGGGCTGTGCAGGAAAAAGCCTCTGCCTCTCCCTTTCCTTGCTCCTTCTCCTATCCAAACCCCCCTCTTCCCGTCGGCCTCTGCCTGGGAAATCTGGGCCCTTCAGTCCCACCGTAGCTGAAGGGGGTTTGACTGGGGCTTATATTCGTATTTTAAATTTCAAGGTGCTGGTGGTTGGGGGAGCAGGACGGGGAAGGGGAAAAATGGTTGGAAGAGAATGCTTTCTTTGATTGGCACTGTCGGTTTTGGGATTACAGAAATAAAAAAAAAATCCCCCTTGTTCCTTTGATCACCGCCTCATGGTGAGGAGGGGGGTGTCATGTCAAGAAAACAACCTCTCCACGGTTTACCTTACAATCCTCACACTGAGGAACCATGCTTGCTGTTTTAGTAAAATGTCCAATCTCTGCACCCTCACCCTCTCCTGCCCCGCCCCTGGTGGTATAGTGTTTCGCCCCAGGCCACCCAGATGAACCCCCCACGCCCCCCTCCCCCGCCTCCACATACACATCTGGCCTGGTCTCCTAGCCTTTCACTTCCCTTGCCTACTGGGTACTGGGGCACCATTCACTCCTGGACGCGGGCAATTTTTTTTGTCAATTTGTTGTAAAGTCCTAGTCTGTAGAATGAACTACTACTAATACATGCATGAGAAGGAGCCACTGTCAGTCACACCAATTACAGGCCAATCCAGGAAGCAGGTATTATTTCACATGAATATGCAAGTAAAACTGTAAAATGCTTTGAAAACTGATGTTAAAGGAGAGGATCGAATATAAGCAGTTTTGATGTAATAAAATTGCAGAACAGATCGTATATAGGTGGATGTTTTTCTGTTTATGACACACACGATGATTTAAAAAATGTTGGGTAATTGAAATGCTTCAGAGATCTCAAGTGGGTTGGTATGAGTCATTATACAATACTATGCGACTAAACGGACAGCTTTGGGAGGAGATGAGCACCTTTTTTGCCTTGAACTGGAAGAGTGATGCTAAATCCCAGCAGTTCCTTAAGTCACACAGTTTGCTGTTACAAAGTCGATTAAGCAGAAGACAGCTGTAGTGCTAAGTGAAAACCATGGGGGACACTGGGTGGAAGATGCATGTAATACTTGGATCAATAAGACAACATTGATGATTAAAGCTGCGTCAAATACCATGTATCAAAATTCAGAAATGTATCTAGTGCCTTTTATTCCCTGAACTGGTAATTATAAGTGCTAACTTCTTCTTCTTCTTCTTCTTCTTCTTCTTCTTCTTCTTCTTCTTCTTCTTCTTCTTCTTCTTCTTCTTCTTCTTCTTTTCTCCTCCTCCTCCTCCTCCTCCTCCTCTTTCTCCTTCCCCCCTCCTTCTCCTTCTTCCTTCTTTTTTGGAAAGTAATCCATGTTGAATTTTGAAACTGTGTAAGTTTTTGGATTTTCATTGTAAAAAGACTGGGGATCAATAAAATGTATTTACCAAACATGAAGTGTATTGCTGTATGCTCATGAACTCTATACACTGCTCTGGTGGAACCTCGTTTGTCCACTCGGGATAGAAGCTGCATTTCCTGAGTCTCCAAAGTTTCCTATTTCGGTCAATGTTTTCTTTTTTAATTTTTCAGTTGTCTTTAAAAGCTTAGATTGGGACAGTCATGAGGACTAAAATTTGGGTCCCGCTAGCCAGGTAACATACTAGGCCTGTACCCACCTGAAGACCTTAGTTTTGAGGGTGACAGAGCTAGAAAGATTGCGGGGGCTTGGTGGCTATAAGCCTAGTGGAAAAAAGGTGGCCCTTGGTTGAGGGAGAGACACTGCCTCAAAGGAATAAGTAGAAAGCAATAGAGGAGGAACCTTGATGTTCTCTTCTGTTCCTCACACTTGATGCATGGAACCTTCACACTCATATGTGCACACAGCCAAGCAAATGTATAGAAACACACATATATACACACCATTTAAAAATGTTATGTATATTTTGAACTACCTTGAATCTGTAAGAAGTACACATTTATTCTTTCCTCATAGTCATTGGTTATTAATTATACTTTGACAGTGATACAAAGCCAGTTGACATTAAGCAGTTGTTTTCCCTCAACTAAATAACCATTTCTCAGACTTTTTAAAAAAAAAAGTAATAATAGCTGCTAATTATTTCTCCTAATAATTTTTGCCTCCTCAATAGCAGGGTATTTACTTTTTAAAGATTTCATCTACTTTAATCAGAAAGAATTTATCTATTGTATAGGACATAGCATTTAAAGCATCTGTAAAATACAAAAATATCAGTGATGCTTAACCCCAGGAATAAAGGATGCTACTATAGAGAACAGGATTTCGGTCATAGAGTTCTGTCATGTCTTCCTGGTCTCCACGATACACCTTGTTTTAGTAGTCTTTACTATGTCATTTGGTACTGCTTTCATTCCCTTGGGTGTGCAAAGCTGGACTATCAAATGAGATAGACTTGGATAGAGCTGTTAGTGAACTGATTGTGACAGTTAGCCCACACAGGGTTATTTTTTCTTACCTTCTGGTTCCTGAAAAAAATTAAAAAAATTGTTTTGGATAGTAGTGCCAATAAAGTGATTACCCATATCTTTTAATAGTACTTCTCAAGATGAGGGATTCAATTAGTGTGTGATTAGATTTTTAAGCACAGAAGTAATGAATAAAATGTTTTTCTGAGATGTAATCTTCTAAAAGTGAAGTTTATTTCCCATATATATGTGTATATATATATATATATATATATATATATATATATATGATGAGGTATTTATTATTGTTTTAAAACTTGAAAATTCCACCTTATTAACCTTTTAAGATACAAATGGGATTTTTAAGACTTATTCATTCGTGTATTTTATGTATATTTTGATATCTAAGATTTTGTTGCTTTGAAAATGAGACTTGTAGTATATGTGACTTTTTTGGTTGTTTTTGTTTTTCAGGGTCTTAGAGAAACAGGGTCTCTCCACATAACCCCGGCTTCCTTGGAACTCACTTGTAGACCAGGCTGGCCTTGAATTCATGGAGATCTGCCTGCCTCTGCCTCCTGAGTGCTGGGACTAGAGGCATGCATCATGACTTCCAGTATATGTGACATGTTGAATGTATGCTCTTCAAAGTGTCTTTTTCAGTTTCTATTCCAGTCCACCTAGAATTGCATTCAAGCCAGCTCACAGAGTTGATCACTGCACATAAGATGCTGTATATCACTATTGATAGATGTCCCATGATCTGTGCTCCCGAGAAGGACTCTGACCACGGTTGAGTTCCATAATCTTTGAATTTCCTCAAAATAAAACGTTTAGAAAATGTTGGAAGACAGTCATGAATTATTGGAGGCATTTTATTTTCTTGTTTAAGGTCACATTCTGATGCTGAATTACTGTGGAAGATTTCAGAGATAGGTGGACAAAAGCAGTGATAAAAGTGACCTCAATTCTTTTGTTTTCATAAAAAAGATTTGTACTTTAATTCCTGGAAAGTCTGTGTTCAAATTCAAGTATTCTTGGTATTCATCTTAATGAGTAGATTCTTGTTCTTGTAATTTTAATTTCTTCCAGAGAAGGATATTTACTCTAAGTATATTCTGATATTTAAATCAATAGGCTTGTTTTTCATAAGATGTTGACCCTGTATTGGCAGGTTATTTCAGACTTCTCATTGCTAATTGATGCTAGTGTTCACTAAATTATAGCATTAAAAATGTCAACAGTTAATAGAGAAGAGCTCTGATGAATCACTTGAATAAAATGTTTTTGTAACATAGCCAGAATAGTTTTCTTTCCAGAGGAAATAAAGTGACCAGTTTGAAGCTGTACTATTGGATTATTTTAAGTGTATGAGATCATGTCGCACTATATAAAAACGTACATGCTTTAATTAGGCTAGGAAAACAAATTTCAAAAGTGTCGTTTCAGGAACAGTAGCCAGAGTCTTTTATTCTGAAAGTCTGGCTGGTTTCCAGTACATAAAGAAGTGTTTGGGAGGGTTATTATTTACATTTCTTGAATTCTTTGGTTTGTGGTTGAGCATTAGCCTGTTCAGGATTTCTAAGTCTGCTATTTTATGGTTACACATTTCTTCTCCTTTAATTAAAAAAATAGACAAAAGGCTTAGTGTTTTAGTTTTGATTTGTATTCTAATTAATGCCATCTCTCTGATATTTCAGCATTGTCATTGGACCTCAGGTGCAGAGAACTGGATTAATCATAAGCCCTGCTTCATAACTCGCTCTCATCATTGCTCCATGCACGTCCCTCAGTGATTTATTTATCAACTTGTTTAATTACTTTTGGCTTTTATTATAATAAAGGAAGAACATTGACAAGCTTAAAGACCTTGCTTTGCAATTGACTGATATTTATTTCCTTTGAAATTCTAGAAAACCACTTCTCCGTTTCAACTCAAATTTGCTGCTAAAACTTCCAAATCTGAAAAGGAAATGGATCCAGAATATGAAGAGAAAATGGTAAATATGCCCTTGGTAAGGTAGTGAACACTGTAATTCTCTTTTTGTGTTGTGTGTGTGTGTTTGTTTGTTTGTAGACAGGTCTGGTTTATATAATTCCAAGCAGAAGTTCTTGAACTTGTGATTCTCTCTCCAGCTTTAGCATCCTGATTTCTGTGATTATTGGTTCCACCATACATGGCTTATAGTTAATTTTATAGTGATATGAAAGATGAAAAAGATTTGTCTGTTTATGAATCATAATCATATTTATGAATACAAATGTGGTTTAAAATATTAAATTGTCACAAGTGTGTGTCTATGTGTGTATGTGTGTGTGTCTGTTTGTGTTTGTGTGTGTGCATGTGCATAGACCAGATGTGGATATCAGTTATCTTCCTCAGGCCATCTTATTTTTTTGATCCTGGCCTCCTTAACCTGAGGATGGGTTTGGGTGGGTTTCTTCCTTAATCATTCTCTACCTTACTTAATTTTTCCTCACTGTCTTACCAAGAGCTCACAGATTTGGTGAGGCTGAGTGGCTAGTGTAAGCTCTAGAGATCCATCCCTTCTTCTTGTCAATGCTGGGAGCATAGGTGTATGCTATTATACCGACCTTTTTATGTGGGTGCTAGGGATCTGACCTCAGGATGTTCTACTGTTGTGACAAGCACTTTACCCACTGAACCAACTATTACTTTTTTATTGAATAAATTAATCTCATTTTCAAAGGAGAAAATTAAGGATCATGGAAACTATGTGGAATAGTTGAGATGAGAAGCCACGTCTCACTTTTGCTCAGTGTTCTTTAGCTAACACTAAGATGCTATAAGGCAAAAATATTTTGTGTGCTCAGTGATGAAGGTATCAGTCGCAGTATCTTTGTGGCTTTGTACCCTGAGGGATATGCAGCCATGATTCCAGATCAGTATTTCTCCTTAATTTGTATATAAATGAATACTATACATCAAGGAACTATGTATTATGGTAATCCATCTTTTGAGGTATATTCAGGTGTATTTACCCAATGCATGAAAGTATTACATACTTAACTAGTGTAATCTTAGTTGAATACCATATATTGTTTTATGATTTGTTTAATTTTCAGTCATTGAGAACTGGACAGGTAGTTGGAACTGATTTTCCCCCTGAAGGACTATTTTTGCAGTTTTAAAAAGAAGCAGAGAGGAAATGCATGTTTTAGTTGCTGATAGCTGTTTTACAAGAGCCTGTGTCGTGATGTTTAAGACCACATCTAAGGAGGCAGATAATGTTTTAACAGTTCTAAAAACAACATTCCAGAGAGGATAACATGAAGTGGAAAAGTTTTGGCCTCCATCCAGCTCGTCATCTGAATGTATTTTTTCTAAGTCTTGTATCTGTGCTAATGAATGTTCTTATAAGTTTCTGTTGTTCTTATTACTTTTTCACCATTAATCAATTATTCTCTGCTGAATGGTCAGAAAGTGACTCAAAGAAAAACCAACCCAACTTCATTTCTTTATCTAGGATGAGGTACAAGTCTTTAAATCTTTTAAGGTTTTGTAGTGAACACAGTTATTTTTAATTTTTTACCATTTTTATTTTATCAAAAATAGATTTTTTACTGTATTCTGAATATGGTTTTCCCTCTCCTTATTCCTCAGATTCTCCCCAACTCACCTCCCATCCACACCCATACCCCTTCTTTCTCTTTCTTAGAAAATCAACAAGCATCTAAAAAGTAGTAATAAATAAAGACCATTTATTTTGAGGCTATAAGTTATATATAATGCTTCAGAGCTTGTTGAATTTTAGATTACACATCATTCAGTACTTAATACAGATTAACTGCTTCCCATATGAGTGTACCAATATTTATTCTCTAAGCTCTTTTCCCTTGGGTAGAAAGCTTGCATACTAATAGCATAAAATAGAATTTCCCAGATCACCACAGCTCAAAGCAATGTTCATTGCATTATTGTACCATGATGCTGAAAATTTTTTTGAGAGCTGCTGATTGCATACTCTTAGATTTCAGTTATTTCAGTTATTTCTAGGTGCAGCTTGGTAATACTTAAAGCTAAATTTATAGTATGTATGTATCATAACTTACATGTGTTTCATTTATTTATTTATTTATCTTTAGTTTCTTGAGAAAAAGTCTCCCTGTGTAGTCCTGGTTGTACTGAAGCTTCTTATGTGGACCAGTATGGTTTGATCTCACAAAAATCCTCCTGTCTCTGTCTTCCAAGTGCTGGAATTAAATGTGTGTGCCACGCCTGGTCCCAATTTATATGTGTTTCTATGTTTATGGCATTATAATTGATGCTTAATTTTCTCTTATTAAGGAAAAGAGAATCATATTTTAGGAAGACAAATGAGTCATATTTTCTAATTTTGACTTTTTGGTCCTTTTGTCATATTTTGACACTGGGACTTGAACTCTGGGCCTTGGCACATGCTCTACCACCTCATTATACCTCCAATGCCAAGGGTATACAGTAATACATCTTTGGGGGAGCATTTAATAAATCTGTCAGGTCATTTTTCTTCTGTTACAACTATTTGAAATAGCATTTTAAAATTTGGTTACTTACAAGCTGTGGAAGCTTGGGAATGTTCCTTACTCATTCTGTGCCTCCAATTTATCATCTGTAAAGTGGCTATGACACTAGTGATTGCCTTCTGCATTTCGGAAGGGAATTCGGTAGATTAGTATGTTAAAAGCACTAAGGATATTGCATGAATTAAGCAGAATATAAACGTTTGCTAAATAACATTGAATAAAAAGTTATAATATAAAATATAAAAAAATCTTTCCTTTTTCCTTTCTTTTGTAAATTAGAAAGCAGATCGAGCAAAGAGATTTGAGTTTTTACTGAAGCAGACAGAACTTTTTGCACATTTTATTCAACCTTCAGCCCAGAAGTCTCCAACATCTCCTCTCACCATGAAACTGGCGCGTCCTCGAGTAAAGAAAGATGACAAGCAGCCCTTGGTCTCTGCTGGAGAGTATGCACCCTTCTCTCTACTTTCTTCCCCTGCTTTATGCCTCCCCCTTCCCATTCCATTTTCTCAGTATAGGTATATATAAATACGATTGTTCGCAATATAAATATGTCTTGGAGACAACAATATTTGTTTTTTTCCTTTACCAGAACTTAATTAGTTAAAAATGTAGACTGCTCCTAGCACATTCTATGCCAGACACCAGATAACACATTCCTTTTTCATAAAAGTTGTTAGCAAACCTAACTTAGTTGGTGCCTCAGCATTGGCGTTGAATGTGAAAGTTTTTTTTTTTCCCCGCCTTAGCTATCGCCACAGGCGCACAGAACAAGAAGAAGATGAAGAACTGCTGTCAGAGAGTAGGAAAACATCAAATGTGTGTGTTAGATTTGAGGTTTCACCTTCCTGTGAGTATTTCATCACAGTCACGGCTGCTTTTACAGTTCCTTTTGAGAAAAACAAATTTCCTTGAGTATCCTAGCAGAGTATGAGGAGTTCTTCATTTTTGTTTTCAGATGTGAAAGGTGGACCCCTGCGAGATTATCAGATTCGAGGACTGAACTGGTTGATTTCTTTGTATGAAAACGGAGTCAATGGTATTTTAGCTGATGAAATGGTAAGGCGCTGGTATTTGAAACATGTTCTGAGTTACTTGAAGTTTTCAAAGTAAATTTGAACTACCTGTACCGGGGTTCCCTCAAACTCTATACCTGGAAACTTCGTGGTAAAATGATTTACTTTTTAGCTTTATTTCTTTTCCTTAATGTATGTGAGTGTCTTGCCTGCCTGTATGTGTACCATGGGACTACAGTGCCTCAGGAGGCGAGAAAAGGGCATCAGAACTATAACTGGAGTTATGAATTGTTGTGAGCCATTACGTGAGTGCCAGGAATGGAACCCAGGTCCTTTGTCAGAGCAACAGGTGTTCTTCACCTCTGAACTCTGTCTCCTGCCTGCAAAGGAATGTTTGTAGTCTACAATTGTTCAAACAACTTCTAGAATATAGTAGCCCTTTGCCCAGCAAAAAGATCAATGGAGATTTCCTGAAGTGCTACAACACGTCTTTTTGCTTTTGCTTTTGTTTCCACTTTGCCTTCTGGGAAGCCCGGAGAAAAATGCAATGTTAAAATAGTATCTCTTCACCCTTTAAGATCTGCCTTTGGTGATTTTCTTTTTAATTTTTCTTCTCTTATGCTTTACCTTCTAGTATAATTTTTCTTGATAACTTTTTATTTCTGTTTTGCCATTGATTTGTGTTCCATGTTTTTATAATAGGCAACTTGGCATCTTCTTGGGGATGAGGTAGGATGTATAAACCAAACAATACATAAATGAATGAATGAATGAATTCATACATGAATGAATGTCGTCTTGTAACTCACTATGATAGGCCACTATTATATGGCCTCAGACTAATGGGCTTCAATTCTTTTGCTTTAGCCTTCTGAGTGTTCGGATTATAGGCATAGCCATGATATTCAGCTTCAGTGTTGAGTCTCCATAAGAGTAGAATACCAAGTGACAGTCTTTTGATAAGATAATGAACCATGGTCATGCATATAAAATAACTGAAAAAGTAAGATCATACAAGATGCTAACTGAGTAGATGAGGGGATTATATGAAGGCCCAGATTTGTATTTTAAGATACAATAATGAAATTAAAGAGAGGACAGAGGGAGCTATAGACCTATTTAACCCAATAATATAGTATTTATGGGATGCAGGAGCCATGTTTTCAATTACTATTCTCCAGAAGGCCAAGTGATGAAATGCATTCTATGACATTTAGTCAATCCCATTGGCACTCATCTTTGGATGAGCAGCTATAAGTTGTGTGGCAGAGAATTATTTTAAAAGCAAGGGTCAGTAGCACCTTACATTTACATTATTCAGTTCAGAGGGCAAAGGCCTTGATTTATCTCTCACCAGAAGGACCAGGGATTATTCACCCTAAGAATTTCTTGACCACAACCTGTCTAAGACAAATGATTTAAAGATCCTTCAAGAGTCTGCTGATGCCAGATATGTTTTAATTCATCTTATTTTTTATTGTCTTTTTTAAAAGATATCTTTTTCTTTTCCTTTTCAGTACTGGAACTTAACCTAGGTCCTTGTGTGTTCTACGCAAGGACTCTATTACCATGCTATGCACCAGTCCCTTTTTATATATTTTGTTTTGAGTTAAGGTCCCATTATGTTGCTTAAGCTTTTAACTTGCGATTCTCCTGCTCTGGCCTCCCCAGTAGCTGAGATTGCAGGTGTATCCCATCATGTCCAACTTGTTTTAATTAGCAAAAGAGAGGAAGACAGTTTAGAGAATATATGCAATTTAGAAAAATAAGTTTTTAAATTAAGTAATTTAGTAATAATAATAATTTTAAATTAAGTAATTTTAATTTAGTAATAATAATAATTTTAAATTAAGTAATTTTAATTAAGTAATAATAATTCTGCCATCAAGAAATAACCACAGTTCTCATTTTGGCATCTTTTTTTTTTTAAACTTTTTTTCTAGATGTATAGTTGAACTCATATCGTATGTATAATTTGGCATTCTAACTTCACATTCATATGTATTTTTTTCACATTTGATTTTTTTTATTACAGGAAAATTTTACATTTAATCCCCTTGTTCCCGGCCCTCCCGCTCCCTCCCCACCCCACCGCCCTCCCCCTGCTTCCTTAAGATGGGGCAGGATACCCTGCCCTATGGGAAGCTCAAGTCCCTCCCCCCTCCATCTCGGT
>JAQHUG010000060.1:6706383-6754769 GCA_028555095.1 Dicrostonyx torquatus | reverse complement strand
TTCTTTGGGTTCACCTTGCTATTTGGCATCTGCAGGCTTGTAAGCTATATGTTTAATGTCCTTTGTTAATGTCTAAGGTTCACTAATGAGTGAGTACATACCATACTCCTCTTTTAAGGTTTGGGATAATTCATATGTATTTTTCATATCATTAAAACAGTTTGTCAAAGGAAGTTTTTACTGCCTAACAGTCTTAAGGAGGTGCCACTCTTTCTGCCCACTCTTGTTTTGCTGCTGCCCATTTGGACTGTTAGCTGTGCGGTATAAATAGAGCTACTATGACAACCTTGTCCTTAGTTTTTCTGTTCCTCTCAGATGGTTCTTACAGAATTCCTGGAAGTGGAATTATCTTCTTAAACACTTTAAAGTTTTGGTGGATATTGTCCATAACAATCCATCTTAAGTGACTTATCAGATAGGATATAGTCCATAAAAGGGGTATTTAGCTTAGATTTATAGAGTGAAGTTATCTGCTTCGTTTAGAGATAAAGGCAAAAAGCTGCTTAATTATTTAGTGTTTACTTTTACTTGTGAGGCTGGGATCAAACCCAGAGCTTCATGCTAAGCAAGCGCTCTCCTCTGAGACACACCCCAACTATTTATTTTAAAAGACTGACTTTAAAAGGCTGGCGAGCTTACTGCATAGGTACCTTTCCCATGGGCGAGGTGGCAGGCCCATGGCTGTTTGATATATTACTTTGAAAAATCACACTGTGATTGGAGAGCTCTAAGGTCTTTTCTCACCACAGTGTTCTGTTCCTTTTTGATTCCTAAAGTCATTAAGGATGTGAGGTGTAAGTAGACAGCCGTGAGTCTCTTGAGATGCACAGTCTGCACATTTAATGCCTGTGCTGGAGTAATGTTGGTGACAATAGGAAAGAAAGGTCACCATCTCAGGAGGTTGTAGAAAGAAGTCTACTTTTGTGAAACATACATCTCAAAATTCCCAGTTTTGCACCTACTAGAAGAGATTATGTAATCAGTTCGCTTGCTCCTAAATAGAGTCAGCATGTCCTCAATGGAAAGGTAATTTATTACAAAATAATTTGACTACAGGTTATTGGCTCTTTTCCTCCTCACTCATGACAAGTACTGAATTGAAATGGTTTTGTGTCTTTCTTCTTTTTTAAAAAAGTCTCTCCTCTTATTTTTCATCGGTGGAAACCTAACCCCCAATGTGAGATAGGTGGCAAGTATTTTTCCTAATATTGTTTCTAATAAATTGTTTCCTTTGAAAAGTGTATTTATGTGTTTTTCCCCTTGTGATGATAATGCAGGGTCTTGGGAAGACTTTACAAACCATTGCTTTGCTTGGTTATCTGAAGCACTACAGAAACATTCCTGGACCCCACATGGTTTTAGTTCCAAAGTCTACGTTACACAACTGGATGAATGAATTTAAACGATGGGTTCCGTCTCTCCGTGTTATTTGTTTTGTTGGAGACAAAGAAGTAAGAGTAAGTTGAGAAACAGCTTTAAAAAGGCTGTCAAGAATATAATTTCTAGACTGCAGTTGCATAATATTGCTGTTAAAGACACTTAAGTCAGCTATGCCTACTACAGCTACTGAGTAACACTGCAGTTACACTGACTCTGAGCTAGGCTCTATTGTATTGTGCACATATTAACTCATTTAGTTACCACATTTCTGAACTGTGTTTACTTTTTAGCTAGTGCGTACTACTAGCAACCCCAATTTGTGCTGTTTTGGAGACAGAAATTGAAATGACTTAAATCTTGCTGTTTGAAGTTTTGGCTTGCTTGGTGCATTCGTCCACACATAGAAATCTGTGGCTCCAGAGAACCTCACCATTCTTTGTTTAAACAAGACTTTGTAACATGTCTGTATAGTCTCAGACAATACTAGAAATTTGGATTTTGACAGGGGAAGGAGAGGTATTTAAGTGAGCTATTTGTCCAGTTAGGCTATAGTTATTTTAGGACTGTAGAGTCAATCAAAAAGTAATGAATTGTGCAAAACCAAAAAGAATAATTTTCTTAGAAAGCATGTTATTGAACTTTGTCTTGATTTTGCCCCCAGAGAACATAGTTTAAAATAAAAGTTTATACTATTTTGCATATTTAGATAGATGGAGTATCAAGAGACACTCAGTGGAATAGTACCAATAATGAATTATGTAATTTTATCATTATCATTTTGCTTGAAGAAAATTTACTTAAATTTATTTAAATTTAACTTATAAATAATTTAAATATTGAAATACTGAGTTCATAAATTTAGAATCAAAAGGTTGATTTCTCCCTAAGCCTATTATTTTTCCATAGCAATTTGGTCACTTAGAATTCATTTCTGGTCATTGCCTTTACTTAATATAGTACTATTGCTTACAAAACTGCATTTAAAAGATATTGATACTTTAGTAAAATTATGTCTTGAACATAATAAGTAAAAAAGCAACATCTAGGCTTGAGTTTTCACAGCACAATATAGTAAAACTGTATTTTTATTTTGAGATAGGCTCTCACTATTTATGCCTGGCTGGCCTGGAACTCACTATGTTGATCAGGCTGGCCTCAAACTCATCTCTACCTACCTTGGCCTCCAGAGTATTGGGATTAAAAATGTGAGCGACCATGTCCAGTGCATAAAAATGTAATTTGATGGCTTTTAATATGATGCATAGAATCTAAATATTTCATGAAGTACCACTGGGAGTGTTAAAGAGAGGGAGAGTAGAGGTACTTTAATTATGGCTGCTCTGCCTCCTGGGAGGTTGGGATTTTGATGACTTGAACAGTCTTCTAGTCTTGAAAGCCAGTCTGTAAAGTCAGTATTTTACAAATTGTGAATCACCATCCATGAATAGGTTGTGGTTTCATCTTAGCAGTAGCAACAATTTTTTAAAACATCAGAAGGGAATTGCAGAGTAAGTAAGCAGAGTTTAATACCACGACAAACAAAAGTATTGCTTTAAGAAATTGTTTAAGTTGCTTTTTGGATACACACACTCAATATCCATATATTGGGTCACATGTTAAATGCAGCTTATTATAGTTCATCATTAAAATGTTCAAAACCAGGAATTCTCAAACACACAAGTAATTAATGTGCTAAGTTCAGTTCTTAGAGATTGACATTGATGTATCTAACATTCCAGATGATCATTTGCAGAGCCATTTGAACCCTGGTATTGTATGGGATAGATATGTTGACCCTCTCATTTTTATGATTTCCTGTAAATAACTTAGGAGGCCAATATTTAATAATGAAAATTTTAATTTCTATAAAGGTATTTGAGTTGTGAAGTTATTAGAAATATTCTTGATCCTATATATATAAAGAGAGGTGCTCTTGATCCTGACATAAATTCATCTTGAGGTCTATTGACATACTGTACATCTTTATCTATCATGGAGGAATCCATATCTAGCGGGCATGGAAACTGATATGTTCTTAATTCCAACGTCATTACTGATTGCACAATTATGAGTGAGCTTCAATGTGAATGATTTTAATACCAACAAAAGGAGAGCTTTTGGGTCATGTGGCCTTCAATATTTTATCAAGATATCTAACTCTAAATCTTGTCTACAGTTTCATAAGTTCTAAATACTAAATAAGCTAAATAAAAAATAAAGCCCAGTTTTATGAAACTCTTGAGAAACCATGGAACTGAATCTTCTACTCAGTGGAACAAGGATAAGACACTAGTAGGGATCAATGAGATCTGGTACCCAGCCTGCCCCCAACAATCTTCTAATATTTTCATTTCCTTTTAAAATATGATAACTTCTCACCATATAAAACTGAGGTGGCTACAATGCTATTTTTCTGTCATCTTTGTTAGTGTAGGAAACTGTAAATATTGTTGAATGAATCAAAAATGTGTTTGGTGCATATTTATGAATTAAGAGTTAAAGATGCTTTCTGTCAAGTTGGCTACCATGTTGGTCACTGCCTGTGAAGATTTAAAAACAGTTATAAATGGTCTTTTACTAGCTTCATTTACTACATAGAGAAGATTCCCTTTATGAAACTGCAACCATAGCCTTATAATAACATTAAGAACTTCACAAAAATAGTAAGGTGCTTCTGGGACTCCTTACCAAAGTACACAATTCTTTTCTACTGGGAAATGAAGGAATATATAAAATGTCACCAAAGGTAGGAGCTGTTACTATATGTTAAGTACTTTCTGTTTGGTAAATAGATTATATTAGTAGTATTTAAATCTTTGATACTAAGGTGTTCAGTTATTTCATTCATGTCCTTTTTGGGCCTTTCGTGATATGAAGTGATCTTCTGGCTCATGTAACGTGAGCTTTTGCTTAAGTTGATAAGTTCTCAACACAGCCAGATTATTGACTATAAAGCTATTTTGGGCCCTGATATTCTTGACTCTCAAATGAACAAGCCCAGTAAACTCTATGATGTCCCACACGACTCTTAATATTCTCCATTCAGTTGAATTTGGTGATCACCTTGTCAACCTAATGTAATATAGCAAACTTCCTTTTGCATTAGGCTGCTTTTATCCGTGATGAAATGATGCCAGGAGAGTGGGATGTATGTGTGACTTCTTACGAGATGGTAATTAAAGAAAAATCTGTGTTTAAAAAGTTTCATTGGAGATACTTAGTCATTGATGAAGCTCATAGAATAAAAAATGAAAAATCTAAGGTAAGTTCTCAATATCTTCATTCAAATGTTCATTTACTTAGTAGGCTTGCTTGTCCACTTTTCTGTGTTTAAAATAGAAACAAAGTACTAGAAGACTGTGGTTTTACTCACAGAATGTGAATGACAATAATTTTTAAAAGTGCCTGTAAAGAATAAATTATTGAATATAGAACCAATAAAGGTTGAGCACAGATTTTAAATGCAAATTCGGTATTGCAAGCTCTCCTGATGCAGCCTACCTCTGTCATGCTACATTAGTTTAATATTGCTGAGAATATTTGGTGTACAGATATCATTAGAATTGACTTATTTTTTATTGAGGAATTGCTTATATTATGTGTATTCCTATGGATTAGAAAAAGGAATTTCCTGGAATTATCTGACTTGTGTGAATTAGAGTCTGGTGTTAACATTGAAAAATATCAATGATTTGTTGCCATTCAACTTTGACAGTAGGAAAAACTTCACTTATAATGATGAACCTCTCTTTGGATCACTGGGCTACTTTGGGAGAAACAGGGACAGAACTGGAGCAAAATCACCAGGTGGAGCATACTAATTTCACATTGGAACTAATCCTTGATAAGAGGACGCATGTTAAAGCACAATTGCTTCATTAAGAGCATTATGAAAATAGAAATTTTTCTAAAATTACTGATTTTTATGTTTTTGTCATATTTTTTTTTGTCGTCTTCAACTTGAAATGTTAGTACATGGTACCAGGAAGAATGAGCTCGATTCTGGCGCTGAATAATTGTAGCCAGGACGAGTTGGAGCTTAGCTCTGCATGTAGATGAACGTGGTTGGTGGGGAGATTTTGTGGCGTAAAGTGGTAGCCTGGATTCTATGGAAGATGTTTGATTTTCTGAGACCCAAAATGGAAAAACTAAAATGTTTCATGATGGGGGAGGGATCTCAGATATAAATATGATTTGTATTCTTTCAGGTGTGGAAATGTCTAGGATATTACAGTGTGCAATGCCACCTGAACTAGTGTATTTTTCCATAGGAAGTGAATTTTCAAGTCTTAGTGTATCACAAATGTATTGAGTGAACTATATAACTGAATGTTGAGCATTCTAAAAACCAAAGCAATGCTTATGTAACTTCTATATGTATATGTATATGTATATGTATATATATATTTTTTTTAGCTTTCAGAGATTGTTCGTGAGTTCAAGTCCACTAATCGCTTACTTCTAACTGGGACACCTTTGCAGAATAACCTGCATGAACTCTGGGCTTTACTTAACTTTTTATTGCCGGATGTCTTTAATTCTGCAGATGTAAGTTTAGAACAGAGTATTTGTGTGAGGGGTAGTGGTGCTCGTGGTTGAAACCAGGGTATTTAGCTGATGCTTTCCTTCTGATCTCCAATCCCAGTTCCAAATCATATATCTTAATGTTTTCTTAAGGTTCAGAATCATTTACTCTCTTCCCTCCCCTCCTTCCCTTCCCCCTCTTCATCCTTCCCTTCCTCTCGCTCATTTATTAGTATAGGTTGCTGTGTGTGCATAATGTGTGTATGTGTGGAGATCAGAGAACAGGTTGATCAAGTCATTTTTCTCCTTGTACCTTTATGTGTGTTCACAGATACAACTCATATTGTCATGCTGACCCTGTGAGTCATCTGTTTTCAAAGTAGAGAAAATAGATTAAAATTTATACCTTTTCCATTTGTGTGTTTTAGTTTGTTCAAGAAAGAATAAGTCCCCAAATTTTAGAGTAAGCATATTTTGGGAAATATGCTTTCTTTATAATTATTTCTATTCTTTATAATTATTCTGTCCATTATTTTGCCTATATCATGTTGTTACCACACTTATAAGAAAGACTGAGTCTAGAGTAGTGTGTTGAACCTTTTCATTAAATTTGAGAGACTTATTATTTTTTCATTATTATCAACACAGTTTATGAGATCATCAGATTGAACAGAGTGATTTAAGGATTTTTAAGGCTTATTTTTTTACCCTAGTCCTTTTAACTAGACATAACTAGATAGAATGTTGCATGATATAGTGTTTCTTTTTATTGCCATTAAAATTTTGTCAACAATTGCAATAATTTTCACTTATTATAAAAGTAAAAAGTATGAGTATCATAATAAAATGTTTTGAAAGTACTTTTAAAGTGAATTATTTCTACATTGGTTGTATATGTATAGAGTATTGAGTTTATTTAAAAAAATGTGTGTACTTATTCTAGAATTTTTCACCCCTCCACAGGACTTTGATTCTTGGTTTGACACTAAAAATTGCCTTGGTGACCAAAAACTTGTGGAAAGACTCCATGTAGTAAGTAGTAGTCAAAAAGTCAATAATAAATTTAATGGAATATAATTGAGTAATAAAATAGAATCTGCACTTGTGGGCTTCAAGTTTGCCTCAGTCTCATTGCTTCTCCCTTGTAGTCCTTTTAAGAACCCTGTGGTCAGCAAAGCTCTCTTGGGCCTCTCCAGAATAACTTTTTCTTTTGGTTTCCACGGTCCTGCCTGTGATCCTTCCTTGTGGGGCCTCTTTACTTTTTAATACTCCTCAAGTCCTCCAGATGGCATCTGTATTTGTCTTGTTTTCCAGTGAGCCTTCTGAGTCATTGCTGCTGCACTGTATGTATAAACTTCTGCTCTAGAGTCCTGAGCCCTCTCTCAGTTCCATCCAGGTGATGCCCCATATTTATTGGTCAACATTCTCCAATCTTTGATAAACACCTAGATCTATGTATTACTCATCTTATTTATTCTGTAATATGATGGAGACCTCCAGTACCCAGATCCCTACTCCAGTGTATCAATCTGAAAAACCATTTTCTATCATTTGGATCACTCTTTTGCTAGTACTGTCAAGCCCTTTTGCTCCCTTGTTCCTCTGCTACACCTGCCCTGACAACTCCAAACCGGAATAAAGTAGTGCCCTCTGTCTTCTGGGTTTCAGTTTTGCTGTTGTCCTGTGTGAGTACTGAGACTGCTCAATACTGATAAGACAATTCTACAACTCTATAGGTGGGAACTACTATAATTTCATGTTCTCTAGGATAAGCTGAAAATTCATGATAATGACCACCTCAACATGACCTTCTATAGCCTTCTTTCCTTTTTCTTCTAACAAATGATTCCCATCTCCCCAACCTCAAGACTTCCATGTCGGGTCTCTCTTGCCCTCTAACCTCGAGTCTTCTATCTCTGGTATCTCTTGCCCCCCAAGTAGGTAGCACCGTTCTCTTCTGAATGACAAAGTAGACGCCATTACGTAGGAATTCATTAATATAGGTCTGTCTTCCAAAGCTCTGTACATTCTGGTAAATCAGCTGCCTGAATGGAAGCATTATCTTTTCTCTGCTCAATGACAAATTCTTCCATGTGAACTCTGGAGATCATCTTTTTATGGACTTTACCCCATGGTTTATTCTTATAACTGGTTAAATTTTTTACTTATCCATCTGTATTGTCTCCTTTCCCTCAATACATAAACATGTGCAGGTAGCTACCTTGTGGTCCTGGAGAAGATGTTTTTGAGTTATAAAAGATAGAAAATGGATAACAGCCCATTGTGTAAGGGCTCTGATTTTCCAAACTAACACACACACACACACACACACACACAAACACACACACATGCACACACACACACACACACAGAGAGAGAGAGAGAGAGAGAAGAGAGAAAGCTATCTATAATCTCTCTCTCCTTCTACCTACCTAGCATCTATCTATCTATCTATCTATCTATCTATCTATCTATCTATCTATCTATCTATCTATCTAACTATTTATCTATCCATCCGTCTGCCCATCCATCTGTCTGTCTATCATCCGTTCATCTGTGGGAGGTCACTGTAGGATTTACAACTATTAGGATAAACAATCTAGGCAAGGAAAAAAATGAAACTTGGTTCAGCCTGATTGGTGCTAAGCCAAGACTTCTTGTTTATTTTTGCCATATTTAATCATAACACAATTTTTGGAAAGTGTTTTTCTATAACAATTAACTCAGCCCCATGAATACAGCAATGCTTACGACATGTTTACATTGAAGCTCTTTGCAAAATCCATATGGCTCTGCTGTAAGATGAGTTCTTGTTGACTTAGAAACTATGCTTTAGGATAAGCGTCTAGGGAGAATGACTGATGTAAACATAATCCCCGTGGGAGTCAGGATATGGTCTAGCTCTGAGATAACACAGAAGTCACATGACATCTTTTACAAGAATGAGTTTTATGGCCCAGAAGTAATGTTCAAGGTTTTAGGGGGAAAAGTCTGGGATAAGTAAAGTGTAAGTTCTGGAAGATACGGGCAGAGTCTGGCTCCTCAGGCTGCAAAGGATTACCAGATTGTAAACTACACCCATTCCCAGCATTCTAGAAGGATAGCTTAAACATCTCTTTCCTTTGAAGGATGCCTGTGACTTTAACTTTCCTCCAGTGTTTATCTGTGTACACAAGCACTTTTTGCCCTATCCATTCCTCCACCCATCCATCCATCTATCAATGCCCCTCATCTTCAGGTACTTGGCTTTGATTTTCTTTTCTTGACAACTAACCTTCTGGAAAGAGTAGTTTACTTTTACATATTCAGTGCCTAACCTCCTAAATTTACTCATAAACCCAATGATCATTGATGTCTCTCCATTCCATATGAGTGTAAGCCATTTTACATAGTTTTCAGTGACATTTTAGTTGCTAAATTCAGGATATACTAGTTCACTTCTTATAACTATCTTCTAAAATCTATATAGTACCTCTCCTTTATCTATCATTTTACCTTCTATCATTTCAGTTATCCAAAGTCAATCATAGTCTAAGAATATAGAAAAGATAGAAATAAAGACAGTAATTAATCTCTATGCATAAACTACCACTAGTTTCCATACCAGTCTTGGAAGTATCATTATGCTTAATACAAAAATACTTCTTTCTGTTGAAAGAGACTATATTTATATAACTTATATTGCTGTATTATAATATGTTTGTTCTATTCTATATTATTATTTTACCATATTTCCATGTGGGATTTATAAATTAAATTTATCATAGATATATATGTATAAGACATCATATTATATATAGAATTCTATATAACTTGTTATTTTGAAAATCCTCTAAGAATCTTGGATTCTGTTTCCAGTGGGACAACTGGGAACTACTGACCTTTAACTTTCTACTGTATTCTGAAGTTTTATTTTTTTGCCTCAAAGTCTTACAGATAGCTTAAACACTTAATAAACTTTTAGATAAGTTTAAGATGCTTAAGCCAGAAACCAGTAGTCTTATTATCTCTTATAGATATCTAATAATAATGGCTACAGTTTATTGCATGTCCTCCACAAATAATCTATACCTGAACAACCACAAATTTCTATAGCGCCGTTGGAAATAGGTATTACTATTATTTTAAATGCATAATACTTATATTTATACTGTAAGTATACATACTGAAATATTTTTAGGTGAGCGAAGAAATAAAGTTGAAAAAATTATTGTCTGAGTATTTAACTTTGCTTCTACTTGTTAGCATAGTGACTGGTGAACTTACTGAATTTTTAATAATCATATTCAGCCAGGTGGTGATGGCATACACGTTTAATCTCAGCACTAGGGGGACAGAGGCAGGAGGATCTCTGAGTTAGAGGCCAGCCTGGTCTACAGAGTGAGTCCCATGACAGAGGAACTCTGTTGAAAAACTCTAAACTCAAAACCAAACTAGAACAAACAAACAAAAGCCAATAAAAAAGAAATAATCATATGAGGGATAGCTCAGCAGTTAAGAACACTTTTTGATCTTATATAGAGAAGACTTGAGTTCAGTTCCTTACATGGTGTCTAACAACTGTGCATAGCTTCATTTCCAGGGGATATGATGCCCCATTCTGGTCTCCATGGACACCAGGTAGACACATGTTGCAATACTATACATGTAAACAAAACACACATATTAAATAAGATAAATAAATCTGAAAATTTAAGGAAAGAACCCTTCAGTGATTTATTATAAGGATTTAAGTGCTACCTGTAAAGTTAATGGTGCAGTATGTGACACATTGTTGGCAGGTACTCCCTGAATTGGAGCACCATTATTTTCTTGTGACAAAAGTCTCTGTTTCCTGTATATACTAATTACCTTTTATATCTATTCATTCATGTCTTTAAAAAATTGAATTATTTTTTCTTATTTATATAATTGTTTTAAATGACACAAATTTAAATTTTATTTGGAGGAATCTTTAAGTGAAACTCTCATTTCCTATTTTCCCTATGTTAAAAAGTCTTGTATTAAAAGCAGTATTTGAAACGAGAATTTTTTGATTATTCCATATACAATGGTCTTGTCTTAATTTTTAGTTTCATTTCTCCTGTCACGTCATCAATGTTTAATTTTCCTCTCTCATGTTTAGAGGGTCTGGGAACTGAACATAGAATCTTCCCTCCTTTTTTTTTTGTTTCCCGCCCCAGCCTCCATTCTGACTTTTTTTCTTCCAAGACAGGGTTTCTCTGTTTAACAACCCTGGTTGTCCTGGAATTTACTCTGTAGACCAGGCTGGCCTTGAACTCACAGAGATCTGCCTGCTTCTGCCTTCTAAGTGCTAGGATTAAAGGTGTGAGCTATTTCGATTTTTTTGATGGTTATTTACTGAGAAATTAGGCAATTGTTGGTTTTTGTTATTGTTGGCATTTGTTAGATTATGTATCAGGATGTAACAGTTGAATAGTGTTAATGAAATACATAATTTGAAATTGTAAATGCTTTATGTGTTTTTATAATAATCATTGCTTTTTAGGTTTTAAAACCATTTTTGTTACGCCGTATAAAAACTGATGTAGAGAAGAGTCTGCCTCCTAAAAAGGAAATAAAGATTTACTTGGGACTGAGTAAAATGCAGCGGGAATGGTGAGATATTTTATATTCACTAACATTTATTATATATAAGAATTTATTAAAAATCACTTTTGTTGATTATTCAGCATGATGAATATGTTTTATATTTAAATGGCAAGTTGTGCTGTTCAAATATTCTGTTTGAAAACCGTTGTGCTTATTTAAAACGGAAGTTGAGATTGCTTTTAGCTCCAACATGAATATAGCTCAAACAAGTCAAAGTTCACTGTAAACTTTCAGCAAATATTTTAGTAAATGGATAATTGTCAGATTTAGTTGCTGGAACTATTAGTCTTTGTTGATAATTTCTAGTAATGGGTATAGTTTACGGACATGGGACCATAAGTGACATAATTAAGTAACATACAAAACAAAATGTTCAAATCATTAACTTTTTGGTTTTATAGGTCATATTTTCTTTCAAATCAAAACCATTTTTTATATTTTGGCATTGAACCTGAGGCACTGTGCATATTAGACGTGCATTGTACCATTGAATGATACCTCCAGCCCTCAAACCATATCTGCTTTTATCTACTATATTCCTAGTGGAACATTTATTTATGACATTAAGTGTTCTTAAAATTGGTTAATTATAGTTTAACATTTTAGGTATACAAAAATTCTGATGAAAGATATCGATATTTTAAACTCTTCTGGCAAGATGGACAAGATGCGACTCTTGAATATTCTGATGCAGCTCCGAAAGTGTTGCAATCATCCTTATCTATTTGATGGGGCAGAACCTGGTCCACCTTATACGACAGATGAACACATTGTCAGCAATAGTGGTAAAATGGTAGCTCTGGATAAGCTATTGGCGAGAATTAAAGAACAGGGTGAGTGAAGGATTTTTTTTTATTAGCATGGAATAAATTCCCAGTAATGGTTTGTGTATGAATAAAATGTTTTGCATTCACCCATCTATTTGGTTAGTAGACATTGTGGAGCACTTGTCAGGAATTTTCCCACAGGCTAAGAATGCAAAGATGAATATGACAATGACTTTGCCTTGGAGAAGCTTGCAATTCATTGTACTGAGTGCACTTCATTGTGCTATTGAGAAACTGAGGCTTGGGACTGTCTTCACAGTGATGACATTTGAAGTGAAGACTGGGGAATGTGGGTAGGAGTGAGCTCTTGGTAATGGGAGGGGAATGCTTTCTAGGGCAATGCAACAGGTGTGAAAGGGAACACAACAGAAGAGTTTATGGTGTCTGAGGTAGAATGGCATTTGGTGAATTTGTTAAGGATGGATCGTGCCAGATCATGGAAGGTCATTAAAACCATACTTCAAAAGGTGTTTAGACTTCTATTTTGGATGCAGAGGAGGTAGAGAAGACTTAATGGCAGGAAGTAACGTGAGCAGAATTCTGTGTCAGGAAGATAATGTTGGAAGCACTTTGTGGGAATTCTACTGGGGATGAGAGAGTAAAAGCAGGAGACAAGATGGAAGACAGTTGCAGTAGTAGTTCAGTGAGAGATTAAGTGGACCACTGAAGATCTTTGGGATTATGGACTAAGCAGAATCTTATCACAGTAGTGTGTGTGGAAGATTTTTGAAGACCTAATGAAAACCTTGTAGTTCAACAAACACATAATTTTGTGTAACATTCTTTGTTTTTTTCTGTGTGACTGTGTGTTCATGTGTCATATTTTTTAGATTGTTTATGACACTATTTTGTTTCTGGCTTTCAACTTAGCTGAAATTGCTAGCATATATTAATTGCACAAAGATAATTTGTTTCATTATGGCATTTTCATAATTTACACAAGTCACATAACTATTTTCTGGTGAAATATTTTAGGGTCAAGAGTTCTCATTTTCAGCCAGATGACTCGCCTGCTAGACATTTTGGAGGATTATTGTATGTGGCGTGGTTATGAGTATTGTCGACTAGATGGACAAACCCCACATGAAGAAAGAGAGGTGAGGAAAAAAAATGAAGCAAGACTTTAAAAAATCAGAACTCAGTTATAGGATACTTTTCTTTATCAATTTGTTTTAAACTTTAGTCTGGCCTACTTCTAGGTGGTACTGAATTCTCACTGTCATCATGGTCTTTCTTCCATATTTATCTTCTGCTCCACCATTTTCCCCCCCAAATCGTCCCTAGCTCTTCAAGGATATTCTTTTCTAAGAACACTGTCTGATTCCATCCTCATCTCTTTTAGCCACTGCCCCATTGATTCCTCAACTCAACTTACCCTCCGACTTCTGATTTTGTGTTATTTTCTTAATTTGTTTCCTGCTGTAGACCCTTGGCATTTATGGAGTTTAATGGTGGATATTTTGCTGATTTATGATTAATTTAACATTGACTTAAGAAGCAGTCTTGACTGTGGTGGGCTTTTGTAAAAATGAAGTTATGACAAAGTAGGTGTAGGTACTTATGAGTTTGGGATTTTAGGACACTAAAATGTTGGTTTGTGAGCATGAGTAAGTACACCTACCCAATGTCTTCTTCAGATTTGGAAATTCTTGTAAGTCTTTATTATTATTATATATCACAAATGTCATGGGTCAAAGGCATTTAAAACCCATTATTTCACTTTGTTGAAAACTTTGCTAATTCTTTTTTTCCTCTTATGTGATCCTTTAGGTCTCTGTCTTTGGTTTCTTCTTAAGTCAATACTCATTCTCTGGGCAAAAAAACAAGATTTTATGGCACAGTAGAAAACACACAGACCTGACTTTTAGTATTATTAACTCCACCACTTTCTTGTGTATACAGGTCATTTAATTCTGTGAGCCTCAGTATCTTTAATATCACAAAGATAAAATTAATACTAAATGCTTCTTCCTGGTAACATTGTGAAGACTGGTGGATATAATAGGTGCAAACAGTTTAAAAATACACAGTGCACTATATATTGTGTGCCACAGGTCTTTATATATGTTCATGGCATCTTCTAGGCTGTGGGAATCTCAGCCCATGTTCTTCTCCTTCCACAGTTCCTTCCTTTGAAATAGTTTTCTGTCTCTTATTCGTGCCCTTATTGAAGTCTGAGTATCACATAGTATAGTTGCCAACAGCTCACAGACCTCTTTGTTAAGGGTCTTTGGCTACCTATTGAAACAGTTGCCATAACTTTTACACATAAAAGAATGTTTAAATGCTTCAATTATTTCTCACCTTATAGTTTGAAGTCCTCTAAGACAGTTACTGAAGCTTTTGTTGGCTTAGTCCTGAGAACCTATTCATTAAGCATAGCACCTCTAGTACTGTTCAAGATGATTGATTCTTCTTGCTAGAGTGGAGAAGACACCAGACAGAATTTAGTAGGCACTATCTTACCTCAAAATGCCAGTTGTGTCACTTCTGACCTATCTCCCTGCTCATTACTTAGTGATATAGAAATAATTCTTCTTCTTCTTCTTTTCTCCAAATATTGTTTTCCATTCAAAGATTTTGAATTACATGCATCAAATATGAATGCAAAGAGGTCAGTGTCATTCTTTCTTTTCCCTGGGAGAGGTCCTGTTTATATAATAATTTCAATTCTTTTCCTAATACATTTGATTCTTTACTCTGTGTATCAGCAATAGTGATCCCCTTTAACAGTTCTGCCATTCACTCTTTCCCTATGAATAAATCAAGCTATTTAGGCCTCTGGTCATTCTCTGACTTAATTGGCCTCACTTTTATAGGGAAAGGGGCTAACATTTATCAAGCAGCTACTATAAGCCAGGCACCTTGAAGTTCCAAATGATCCCAGTAGTCTGGATAAGGTACTGATAGGATTTTTGCCACACAAAATTGTGTCTCAGAAACGGTAAAGGCTCGTGTCTCAGATATATATATATATATATATATATATATATATATATATATATATATATATATATATATATATATATATATATATATATATATATATATATATATATATATGTATATATATATATATACATGGCTGAGTTATGTTTCACTCCCAGGTTTTTGCTATTTCCTCTACACCAGGGTGTTTATCACCAATCTTATTGTATTCTACACTATACAGTTTCATGCTCTACCGACTGTGGTAATGCTAGTCACCTTATCTCCCTCGAACTTCGACCATAAGTGTCTATTGCATTAAAATATATGTGCATTTTGTGACTATATAAGTAATATATGAGAACTGAGGGACATTTGCAAAATCAGTTTTCTCTGGGAAATCTTTATGAGAAATAATATGTAAGAAGTTGATACCATACATACATACATATACATAGTATATATACATATAATATATATATATATATGTAAGTATTCTGATACTTTTGATCAGGATGATATTGTACTTTGTTAGTATAAATAATCATTATAAATAGTTTTAGGAAAATATTTAACCTTAATGATATACTACTCTATGTAATGTGTCCTCTTATTGTTGATGGTTTAGGTTGTTTCCAAGTTTTCACTGTTGTAAATAATGCTACAGTGAAAGTCCTTATACATAAATCTTGTGCACATTTCTCATTATTTCCTTAGGATAAGTTCCTGGAAGTGGAATTACTGGGTCAAAGGGTATGACCATTACTAAGGCTCTTGGTGCATGTTGCCAAATTGCTTTTCAGAAAGATTGTTCCAATTTACACCCCCAGAAGCAATATCCCTCTGCTCCCTCATCAACATTGAGTATTATCATTTTTTATCCTTAAAATGTCATTATCTTATTTGTTTGCATCTATTTTATTACTAGTGAGAGATGAACATTATTCTTGCTTTATCTATATGTGTATATATATGTATATATACACATATTTACACACATATGTATTCTGTAAATTTTCAGGTTCCTTTTTCTACTGGTCAGAATTTTCCTTATTAATTTCTATCAGATCTTTGTATAGAGGATGTTGACGATATATTAATTTCTAGGTTTCTTTACTAAATATCCCTGAACATGTTATTCTGATTTTTCTGATTATTTACCCATTTTCCTTTTGTCATTGTAGTGATATTTATCATCTTACTGTCCTTTGCATTTCTCAACTTCTCTCTCTCTTGATTGACCTTACCCACATCTTGCTTATCAGTCCTTGGAATGATATTGATGTTTCTATCATTTTACTGAAAGATATATTTCACATCTTAATCAATTAGAACAGTTTTACTATATGCAAATGAATTAGTTGATTAGTTAAACTTGTTTTTATGATTGCTTTCTGTTTGTCTCTATTGGTTAACATTTGCAAACTTCACTTATAAAAACATCTTTTCTCCAGCTACTTACATTAGGTTATGGAGAATATTATATATAAAATATAAAAGCATTTTCTGTGAGCATGCTAATTTTTCTGTTTCTTAAGATTTGGAATGTAATCCAGTTTTTCTCTTTTTATATTCCTGTTTTAATTAAAAAAGGGAGCGATAGAGACCTTCAATGCTCCTAATAGCAGCAAATTCATCTTCATGCTGAGCACAAGGGCTGGAGGTCTTGGAATTAACTTGGCAAGTGCTGATGTGGTTATCCTATATGATTCAGATTGGAATCCACAGGTTGATCTACAAGCTATGGTTAGTAATGTTTAACAATACCAGGGAATTACCGAAGCTCAGAATACTATTCTTTATATAGCACAAAGTTAATGAATGATTAACAAGTGTGATTTTGGAGGGATTTCATAGATCTTAAGATTAAAGTTGCTCATTTAATTGCAAAAGCAAAAGAGATGAAAACCAGAATATATACCTCAAATATAAGTGTAAAACTTTAATGCCTATGTTTTTGCTTTCATCGTAGAATAGAGATACCAGCTTTTCCCTATTCTTGAGTATTGAGGAGGCTTCCTGAGTTTGTTTTAATAAGAAGTATTAACAAGAAATCTCATATTTTTGTAACAAATATACATTAAAGTCTTTAGGCTAGCTGTGGTGGCGTGTGCCTTTAATCTCAGCACTCTGGGTTTGAGGTGAACCTGGCCTACCTAGTGAGTTCCAGGACAGCTGGGGATGCATGGTTACACCCGGTTAAAGAAATCTTTAGTACTAAAATTAGAAAAGGTTAGATTTTCACTCCTGTGATAAAATAATTGGGAAGAGACGGTAAAAAAATGTGAAAAAGGAAAATATGCTGTTTGAGGATGTCATCGGAAAGCTTGTGTGCCTGTATTCGTTTGTGCGCATGTGCGCTCCTAAGAGGGCATACCTGGAAGCTTAGAGATGACATGAGGATGTCTTCCTCAATTGCTTCTCTGTCTTTTTTGAGACGGGTTCTCTTACTGAGCCTGGAGCTTGCCACTTTGACTTGAAAGGTTGGTCAGAGAGCCTGCCTTGCCCCCTCACCCTGAATCCATTTGTCTCGGCCTCCCAGTTCTAGAGTTGCCAGTGTGCACCCCCATATCTGGCTTTTATGTGTCTGCTAGAGATTCAAACTCAGGTCCTTATGCTTGAGCAGTAAGCACTTTACCCTCTAAACCATCTTTCTACCCCTGCAAATAATTTTGTGCGCATGCGCACGCGCGCGCGCGCGCACACACACACACACACACACAGATACACACACACACACACACACACACACACCTACATGCACACCCATGAAGCTGTTTCTCTTACCATTTATCATAGCCTGGTCATTCAGGGACTATTGTTTTGAGTTTAAATTTTTAGATATTTGTAGAGCATTGAATGATCTTTGAATGTGTTTTATTTAAAAACTGGTTATTAGACTGTAGTGTTTTTGTATTTACTACAAGGACTGTCTGCTACCTTGTTTCTTTGTTTTTCCCCACCTCCTCTCTGTTCCCCTTCGTTCTGTTAGTTTCTGCATTTTAAATACACCCGCCCCACATGCTTATATTTTGCCAGAATTTGCCACCTGCCACCTGCCACCTTTGCTAATTATAAACCATTGGAGCAATTCTAGTATAGTAAAATTATGAAGATCTCATTAATATTTATGAGCCTTTACTATGTATCCCAGAATTGCCTTCGTAAGCAGAAAGAACTGCTTGATGGATGTGAGATAAAGCAGACTTTTGTCAGCGCAGCAGCCCCTGCTAACTACCTTGTTCCTGACTATAAAAACACCTTGTTTGTCCTAGAGATGGTCACATTTAGTGAAAGTTACTTAGTAACTTTTTGTCCTCATCTTAAAGGGGATTTGCCTTATGAAATTCTGGAAGATTCCCAGTAGTAGCACAGCATACTTTGAAATTTCTTTGTTCCCAGAAGTCCTTGGACATTCTTAACATTTATCATCCACCTTTCACAAGTGACAGGCATAGAGAGAGATTGAAGTCTGAGTTGTATTTTTGGCTATTTATAGCATTGTAGCTGTATGTCTAAGTCTTGTCTACAGTCTCTAGTATCTCACAGTGGAACTCTTTCTGCTAGGATCGGGCACATCGCATCGGTCAGAAGAAGCCAGTGCGTGTCTTCCGTCTCATTACTGACAACACAGTGGAAGAGAGGATTGTAGAGAGAGCTGAGATAAAACTGAGACTTGATTCGATTGTTATACAGCAAGGTATTTCTATGTGGACTTCATTAATTGGTGTAACATGAGGGTCCTGCTCGTTGGGGTTTCTGTCCCACCCAGTACCCCACATCCGGTGAGCCCCAAAGAAAGTCACACAGAGAGTCTATATTAGGTTATACATTGATTGGCCCATTAGCTCAGTCTTTTTACCAGCTCCTGTAACTTATATTAACCCATTGTTCCCATCCATGCAAGCCACATGGCTGGTACCTTTTCTCAGCGAGCAGCTTACTCCTGCTTCGTAGATGGACTGCGCAGGAATGCCAGGAAAGCTTCCTGCTTCCCAATTTCTCCTGTTCTCCTTGCGCCACACTTACTTCCTGTCTGGTTTTCCCACCTATACTTCCTGCCTGGCCAATCAGCATTTATTTAAGACATAATTGACAGAATTGTCCTGCACCAAATTGGGAGAGGAGCAAAACACTTTTAATTTCCTTCAAAGGAGATTACTTTTCAATAGTCTTTTTTCCCCTTTGATTTTTAGCTTAATATATTTTCATCATTTCTTCCTTCCCCTTCCTCCTTCCAAACCCTGCTATATGCATACCCCTCCTTGCTCTTTCAAATCAATGGCCTCCTTTAAAATTGATTCTTATTGTATTCATATTTGTAAATGTATATTTTCAAATATGAAGTTCTCAATCTGTATAATGTTACTTGTATGTAAATAATCTTTGAAAATATGTTTTTAATTTCTTCTTATATTTTTGCTTGTGTGCCTAGCCTTTAACAGCTGAGCCATCCCTCCAGGCTGGTTGTAATCATTTAAATTTAAGCCTATGCTTTCAGTATATGAAGTAAGATCACTAGGTTATAGTTGAATGCCAAAGACATGACTTTGCAGTACCTTATGCTATTTAACAGATAAATATTGGATTCTGGAAATTTTCAACAAATACACACTAGAAAATCTTTTCCATAAGGAGACGTTATCTAGAAAATGAGATTGGAACACAAAATAGTATTTCTGACCTGGGTTTTTAACTTAAATATTGAACTAGAAAATTTGATAGAAAAACTGGATAGAAAAAAACACTAAACTCACCAATGTTTGTGGTGATATTTTGTTTGTGATCTAACAAATAAGTTTGCTTGAAGATCAGAGTGTGGAGCAAGCCACTAGGTAGCCATAGAGGCCAGGCAGTGGTGGCACATACCTTTAATCCCAGCACTCTGGAGGCAGAAGCCTCTGTTAGTTCAAGGCCACTCTGGACTACACTAGAATAAGGCAGTGTAAAAGAGAAACAGAGCCAGGAGGTGGTGGCTTACACCTTTAATGCTAGTACTTGGGAGGTGCATGCCTTTAATCCAGTCACTAGGGAGGTGGAGACAGAGAGAGATATGGCTGGGCGGAGGAAGAATATAAAGACGGGAGCTCAGGATTCAGTCTGAGGTTTCCTAGAGACTGCACTCAGTCGGAGGATTCCTAGAGACAGGATACCCCATTGGGTCTGAGGATTTCGTAAAGGTAAGAACTAGTGGCTGGCTGCTCTGCTTCTCTGATCTTTCAGCTTTCACCCCTTAATATCTGACTCTGCGTTTTTATTAAGACCAATTAGAATTTGAGCTCTAAATGTTTCTCTTAGAGCTGCTTTATGTATGATTTAATTCAATAGTGTCTGATCAGAAGCATTATATTGTACTTTCTTTGAAATAGAATTGAATATGTCTCATTTTATCTGCTATTAGGAAGACTCATTGACCAACAATCTAACAAGCTGGCAAAGGAGGAAATGTTGCAAATGATACGCCATGGAGCCACCCATGTTTTTGCCTGTAAAGAAAGTGAGCTGACAGATGAAGATATTACAACTATTCTGGAGAGAGGGGAAAAGAAGGTTAGTTCAAAGTAGCATTGTATTTTCGAGATGGGTTATTTACAGTCCACATATTTCCACATACATGTTGTATTTCTGCTGGACTGCATGTTTCAGACAAGGTTCTTCCTCAGAACTTGTAGAATTGTGTTTGCAGACATAGGGCAGGGCTTTACTTTTCTTAGCTCAGTGACACTAGCTAGGCACATCATTTAAAATTAAACGATTTATGTCTTGAAACTATTGTACTTAAACACTCTCTATTTTGTATGTAATTGTACATGGAAAGACTACGTTTTGTGTTTTGTAAATATTGCGTGAAACATTAAATCATTCTTTGCCAAATCACCCTAAGTGGTTTTACACTATTGCAATTTTCCACCACAAATGATGGCTAATTTCAAGCATAAGAAAAGGTAGATAGAGCGGTGTAATGAGTTTCCATGTGTTTATCACCAATTACACTAAAAGTAAAAAAAATATCCATTGCAGCTTTGCCTCACCAGGAACGCATTTTTAATAATATCGGATATTTAATATTTAGTAACTACTCAAACTTTTAAGTGTTACATTGCTAGTTTGTTGTACTTAAAGAAATATTTTCTACTTAGAATGTAGTTGGGAAAAAAATAAAAACAATAAAAAAGAAATGTTTTCTTTTTTATTTTTTAAAAGTAAAGTCTGTGCATTACAGTTGATCGTTATGTTGTCCGTATACTCATCCTCTGTTTGTGTATTTCTCCCATAATTTACTTGGTGAAAAAACTGGGTTGTTTGCCTTTTCACATAATCATTGTGTAGATTTTGTGGCTTGCATATCTATGCTACTTTTAAAACATGTTCGGGATTGTCTCAGTTCTTTTGGTCTTCTTATAACAAAATACCTGAGGCCGACTATAGGGATAAGAGAGTTTTGAAAGTGCAAGGGCCTGGTGCTAGTTTTGTCTCCAGTAAGGGCCTTATGGAGGATAGCATTACATGGTGGGAGCGTGTGTGCAGAAGGGAGAGAAAGCAAGGGCACTGCAGAAGAAGCTGGCCTGATTTCATAGCAACCCACTGTCATGACAATTAGTCTAGTCTCACAAGACCGAAAAAGCAAGCCTGTGAGACCTAAGTTATTCCTGAGGGAAAACCCTTAATCTCTCTTAAACACATAATCAACATCTTTTGACATTCCACCAATTCAATACCATTACAATGGGGACCAAACTTGCAGCTCATGAACCTTTGGGAATAAAAAACTATTGAATTTTTCATTTGCTTCTCAAAAGCAATTTGATTCTCAAAATGTTTTTGTTTTAAAGGTAATAGAACAATCTTGTGTTACTGTAATATATATGTGTGTGTATATATATATGCAAAAAGTGTTTTAGTTTAACTTTGCCTTTCTGATAGCATTTGCTATTTCTCTCATTAAAGATATACAATGGAAATTATGATATGGCTACATCTTCATTGATAAATGCCCTTTAAAGAAGCCCTGAGTGAAAATATTTGGGAATGGAACATTTAATTTTTTTAAATACTCGAGACAAGTTAAAATTTTAGGACTATTTTGTGTGTGTCTGTGTGTGTGTGTGTATGTGTGTGGTGTGTGACTGGAGATAGAATGTAGGGCCTTGCATGTTGTATGTAAGTACTCTATTACAGAGTTAACCATCATCTTAAGAAGAGTGTGTTGTCGCTCCCCTCCTCTCTCAGCACTGCGGTCTTTAAAATTGTTTTAATTTAATTTTATATGTAAGGGCATTTTCTTGCATGTGTCCCTGGAAGGCAGAAAAGGTTGTTGAGTAAAGTTTAATTGGAGTTTTGAATGGTTGTGAGGCACCCTGTGGTGCTGGGAGTTGAACTCTTATCCTCCAGGAGAGCAACAAGGGCTCTAAACTGAGCCATCACGCTAGCCCCTAATGTTGAACAGTCTTCCCTTGTAACTTAGCAGAGTAGATATTTCATGGTTATCCTGGCTTCCAGCAAAATAGAAAGTTCACCTTTTTTGCAAGTTAATTTACTGATAATTTTATCAACATATTCAACTTCAGACTGCAGAGATGAATGAACGCATGCAGAAAATGGGAGAATCATCTCTAAGAACTTTTAGAATGGACCTTGAACAAAGTTTGTACAAGTTTGAAGGAGAAGATTACAGAGAAAAGCAGAAGGTAACTTTATACTTGCAGTCATTAAACGGTCAAATTTTCAGTTTTCCTTGTAAAATCTATAAAATAATACAGGCATTCTTATAGTCCAAGAACAATCATTAATATGATGATGATCATAGTGCTGTTGTCACTGCAGCTCTGTATGCTTTCCCCACATTTTGGATCAGAGTGTTTCATGTTTTGGAGTCTTTTTGATTTTGGAATCTTTACAGCGCTGTAATTGACCTGCCAACTTGAAGTCAGAAATATTATAAAACTTTCCTTAAAATTTGTTATTTTGGAGCGTTTTGGATTTCAGATTATGTTTAGATTGGTATGCTCAAGATGTACTACTACTTTGTTAGTGAAAGTAAGTGCAGGAACATGGTTGAGTCCCGAAACTCAACCTGAAATCTCATCTCTATTATTATGACTTTGGGTACTCAGCTTTTTCATGTAACAAAGGGAGGATGATTAAGAATGCAGAGTGATTCTCAAAAGGAAATGGGTTAATATTTGTAAAGTAATTAGAACAGCACCTGGCAGCTAGTGTCTTAGTTGCTTTTCCTATTGTTGTTATAAATTACCCTGATAGAAGCAACTTAAACGGGACTGGAGAGATGGTTCAAGGGTTAAGAGCATATACTGATCTTCCAGAGGACCTGGATTTGAATCCCAATACCTGCGTCTAGTGGCCCACAATCTCTTAGAACTCCAGTCCCAGGGGACCTGTCACCTCTGTCATCTGTGTATCTGCTTACATGTAGGTGCACACACACACACACACACACACACACACCCCTCTAATTTATAAATAATAAAATGTCTACACAAAGAATTTTAAAGAAGGAATGGTTGTTTATTTTGGTTTGCAGTGCAAGGTACAATAAGTACATCATGGCAGGTGGAGCGAGGTAGTAGAAGCTTAAAACAGTGGACTTTATAGCAACCACAGTCAGGAGGAAGACAATGGTAAATGCTTTCATCAGCTAGCCTTTTCCTTTAAGTTAGCATTTTCAAAAAGAATTATGTGCCAGGCAGTGGTGGCGCATGACTTTAATCCCAACACTTGGGAGGTAGAGGCAGGTGGATCTCTGTGAGTTCAAGGCCAGCCTGGTCTATAAGACCTAGTTCTAGGATGGTCTCCAAAGCTACAGAGAAACCTTGTTTAAAAAAACCAAAAAAAATAGTAATAATTATGTGTGTATGTGTGTACATCAGAGGATAACTTGTGGGAGTCGGTTCTCTCTTTCTATCTTGTGGGTCCCTGGTATTGGACTCAGATTGTCAGGTTTGGAGGCATATGATTTTATGGACTGAACCTTCTTACTGCCTCCCTTTCTCCTTTTCATACAGTCCAGGATCCCATCCCAGGAGTCATGATGCCCACCATTGGCCTTCTCACCAACATACTACATCCCCAAAGGGTGATCTCACTAACATACTACATTCCCAAGAGTGTCTCACATGATTCTAGATCTTATCCAGACAAAAACAGATTTGTGATCACAGTTAATATTAGCTGAGCATAATGTCACATTAGCAGTTAATTGCCACAAGGGCTTTATTATATGTAGTCTTTTGAAAAAGAATGCCTTGTGATATACTACATAGATATCAGTGTTGAAGAAGTAAAGGTTTTAGGTTATGTATGCTTAAACTGAAATTTAAGCAGTAATTTTAAACTTTTTATTTTGAAATGACTTTCGATGAATAGAAAAATAGCAAAAACAATAGAGTTTAATGCTAATAATATATGTGTTAGTTTAATTATTGAAATGTAAGAAATTACCATCAGTGTTTCTTTCCCTTAATGTTCTTTTGCTGTTTCAGGGGCTTCATTCTAAGATTCCAAATTGTGCCATTTTAACTAGACTTTAGCAGGGTGTGGTGGTACATGCCTTTAATCTCAGAACCTGGGAGGCAGAGCCAGATGGATCTCTGTGAGGCCAGCCTGTTCTACATAGTGAGTTCCAGGACAGCCAAGGCTACGTAATAGAAAGACTCTGTCTCAAAAACCTAAAACTAAACCAAACCAAACTAAAACAAAGAACAAACTAGACTTTATTTTTAAGAGGAATTTTAAGTTCTCAACAAAATTAAATGGAAAGAACATATATCTCTTGCCTCTGACATACATCCCTCCTCTACAATCCTGTGCCAAAGTGGTACACGTGTTACAGTCACGAACGTACATTAACACATTGTTGTCACGCCAAACCCATCATTTACAACACAGTTCTTCTTATTAGAGTGGCATATTCTATGGCTTTTAATAAATGTTTAGATATCCACCATCTATCATTAAGTATTTTCACTGCCCAAAAATCCTTTGTGCTTTACTTATTCTCCCACCCCCGCCATTTTCCTCTAGGCTTCTTGCAAGGCTTCATCTTTTTATTTGCTGTTTTCATAGTTTTGCAGCTTTCAGAATGTCATACCATTAAATGAAGTCTTTTAGGTTGAATTCCTTCATTTAGTAATATATGTTTCAGTTTCCTCTGTCCTTCTTCATGGGTCAACAGCTCATTTCTTTTGTAGCACTGAGAGATAGTTGACATTCTGAACGCACTGCTGTTTATTTATACATTCAGCTACTAAGGAGCATCTCGGTTGTTTCCAAGTTTGGTGGTTATGAATAAATCTACTGAATACATCTGTTTGTAAAATTTTTTAAAAGCAAATTTTTTTTATTCCTTTGGGAATACCAGGGAATATGCTTGTTGAATTCTATAAGAAAAGTAAGTTTAGATTTGTAGAAAACAGCCAGACTTTCTTCCAAAGTGGCTAGGCCATTTCACATTCTCCCAGCAGTGAATGAAAACTCAGTCCATGTCCTTTCCAGTACTTGGTGGTGTTGAAATATTAGATTTTCACTTTTCTAATTGGTGTATAGTGACTTCTTATTATTTTAATTTGCATTTTTACTTTAAAAATTTTTTGAGATTATATTTACATCATTTTCCCTCTTTCTACTCCCGATATGCTCCTCCTTACTCTCTTTAAAATTGATTTCTTAAATATATAAATACAACCTGCTCAGTCTATATAATGTAACGTGTATGTATGTTTTCAGGGCTGACCATTTGGTATTGGATAATCAGCCCAGGTGGCCTGGGCAAAGCTGTTTCTCCTGCTGTCAGCATTCCTTAGTTGCTTATAGTTCTTTGTGTAGGCCACATGAGATCCCCCCCCCCCCCCCCCCCGCCTGCATTGCCATGCCTATTGACATCATCATTGTTCAGCATGTATTTAGGCAGTTATGTTAGTGAAACTTCATGGATGTAGCTTTTTTGACATTTCTAGGAGACACAAGGTCACAACACACTTTCTGTTCCTCTGGCTCTTAGAATCTTTTCTCTCCCTCTTCTGAAATGCTCCTTGAGCCTTAGTGCACGAGTTGTGCTGTACATATATCAGTTGGAAATAGGCTCCATGACTTTTCAATTTGGTTGGTTGTGGTTTTCTGTGATAGTCTATGTGTGTTGCAAAGAGAAATTTCCTTGATGCAGGATGATAGCTTTTGTGGTCCAGTCTCAGCTCGAGTTCTAGTCCTGAGACAGGGAAGGGGTACCAGCTCAAGGAAAAAGTCTGACTATCAGGTGGATTGCACTCAAGTGACCCCGAAAATATTGAGCCATCTTTGTTTATACTTTGAGTTTTTTCCTACCAGGCTTACATGAACAGTTTTATTATTGGCTCTTTTTTTTACTTTTAAGAAATACATTGTATTTTAAGAAATACATTGTAATCATCATAAAACCTCCCATCGTTCCCATTTATGCTTCCCAAACACACTTTCTCACCGCCTACATAACCTTATTCTAGATACAAAATTTAGCGTTTTTGTAAACTTGGCTAAATAGGAGCCAGACACAACTGGCTCTTGTCCACTTATGTCAGCTGGCTGCTGTTTGTGGTTACAAAGTTAAAAAGTAATAGACATGGGTACAGTGCTTTAAGAACAACAATATTCAAATACAAACAATTCTTTTATATCTGTAAGATATATTTTATACAGTTTCTTATTCTATAAGAGGGCCCCATGTCTCAATTTCTCTGTAAAAGGTAGATTTTGATAAGGTACCCTTCTCCCATCCCACTATACTTCTTCCAACAATATAAGCTCCTATGTATGGTAAAGATGGATCTCTCTATCCCATATTTTATAACGTATTTTCTCAACTGAATCATACTAGATCTTATCATTAATTCTATGTGCTTTGTGTCCAGGGAACTTAATCTCAACAGTTGTCAATATGTGTATTCCTGAGGCCTTTTTTCTATTCTGTGCGTGCATGCCTTATTCTCCTTTCCAGAACTGTGAGACATGGTTACTGTTTCAAATGGTGTTTTCTCATATATACCTCACTATCTCTACAAAGTCAGAAAAGTTCTCAGGATTAGGAGTTGTGCTTAGTAATACCAGATAAGAAATTTGAGAAGCTTTAGCTTCCAGCTGAATCTTAGGGAAGATCACTTGAGAAAGAAGAGACTTTCTAGGGAAGATCACAGCTGGAGCATGTGTGATTGAAAAAGTAAAGCTAAAAACTGCCCCCCAAAATCAACAACATAGTGAGAGAGAAAAGAGCCTGCAGGTAGCATGAAGTTTGCAAATTTCTCTGCTGGTTGGTGGTCTACTGGTCCTTGCCAACTGAGAATCCATTTCCATGGGTGTTTTGCCCTGGACGGTTAGTGGTTAGTCATATGCTGGACTGAGACTAGGCTGCACGACTCTTGACAGATACCTATACTTTTATCTGCGGGTATAAGAATAAATATTCAGAATGCAGTTAGGACTTATGCTGCTTTAGTAAAGTGGTGGTTGTAGGGTCTCTGCAAAGATCAATGGCTTCACTAGCTCTGGGTAGTTGACTAACTTTCTAATACCAGACATGATTTCCCTCTTTACGAGTGAGTCTTAAGTCCAAGTAAAGAACAGTTGGTTCCTGCCAAGGTATGCATACCACTACTACACCCTTAAGGTTAGTGCACTGTGCTGGTCACCATTGTGGTTCATAAATGTCATAGCTGAGTAGGAATGTTGGTTGCTTCCCTCCTTTGGAAGTTTGCATGGCACCTTTTGGTACCATGAAAGCTACTCCTCAGGGAGGAGGCATTCAAATCAGTTCCAACTCAGGAATCTCCGGGCTTTGTGTCTGAAGTGCGTGGTATCTTCAGCAATAGGGACTTACCTTTCACTTCTAGGGGACAACAAGGTTAATAGCAATACCCTGCAATATTGGGAGTCTCTTGGGCCCTTCTGACCAACAACTTAAAAGAGGGATTCTCATGCTTGATGTTGGGGATTTTATTAGATAGCCTATGCCTCTTTGGGGGAACATTGCCAACTGAGATGAGAAGATTTCATGTAAGCTATGTATGTATATTTATAAACAGAGGTATTTTTAGATAGATAGTTGATGTATGATTCTTTATGACTTTTTCTGATTCCCCTACTGTTATTTTACCCTCCTCCCTCCTGTATTAACCACCCTCTGCCTCCCTAATTAGAGATCCCTCCGTTTTCCCATTTCTCCCTTCAAATCCCTTGTTCTCTGCTGATCCCTTCTCTATTTCTAACAGGTGTAGAGGGATTTCTTCTTATTTTATTCTGAAATTTATTGGTGACATGTTGAACATATTTTCCATATCCTTAACTACTATTTCTTTGTCTTCTTTGTTTAAAGTCTTGTCCAGTTTATTTTTTCAACTGGGTTGTTTTGTTTGTTCTTGTATCGCCAATATTTGGATACTTTGTTTTCGATAATGGTCTAATCAATTTTGTCTCTTACTAATATTTTCTCCCCATTTGTAGCTTATTTTTCATTTTTTTAAATCCCACATTACTTTTTTGCTATGCATGTTCTTTGTCTCTCCTAGTATGTGTTAGTTCATGACCTGGACACTTTGGAAAAGCATTAATCATTTATTTGTAGCTCATCTCTTGCTTTGTGTTTGTTTGGTTAGTTTTTAAGGATTTTACCGAGATTATGCACTTTTGGCAAGAATATTCCAGAAGGGATGTTGTGTCCTGTACATATTATCAGAGCATCAATGAGCTTAATCAATCTTTTTGTGGGTAGATGGCATCTGCCAAATTTCTCTCTTATGAATTTAGTATTTTTACTTTGTAATTAATAACTTTCTTGGGAAGGATATTTTCAAACATGTATGTGATGATCTTAGCACCTGTTGGGGGAGTTATTGTTATGATGTTTGCCTGGGGGTGATTTCCTCATTTCATCTATAATTCCTACTTGGGAATTTATGTAAGAGGAAGCTACCCCTACTCTGTTAATTATTTATACACTCATTTATTTAAATTGCTATAGACTCATGTCTATTTACTTTTGACTACAATACAGTTTATATTTATTGCTCAAATATTTTCATAAAACATATTTTTGAACTGATAGAAATAATGTTTCATTAAAGAGAAACACTTTGTTAGATCTTGATTTTACTGAAAACTGAGAGCTGAATCATTTTAAATTCCATCACACCCACTATACTGACAATACTTTCTTGCCATCATTCGACTCTGATAGGTTTTGTTCCTTGACTTATATTTGTCTGTTTTATTTGCAATCTTAACTTAGACGCTTTGTGTCTTATCCTGCTTAGATGGAGGTGATGGCCTTTCTGTACAGGGTAGAGATTGCCTGCCTAATATGTTTTTTAGATCTAATTATATGATATGAATTTTATTTACTCTCCAATTATTCCTATGGGTTATTGGTACTAAGAATCTTTTAAAAAGTGGAGAGATATTAATAGAACCTAAATAGCATTGGAACTTCCTTTTTTTCCAGTGTTGGAATTTCCTCATGCTCAGTATATCCTATACTACTGAATTACATCCCTAACTCCATTCAGTTAAAATAAGATTAGTGTTAGTAAAATACTTGTGTATGTGTAATATAATAGGCTACCCCATGCTTTGATTTCTAGCAAACATAATAATTTACAGATAAGATAAAATATTTTAATGATTATGATGAGTCCTCTAATTAAATGTCTACTATTAACAGTAATATCCAAAATCAGAACTTTTAAGCTCTCAGTTGAGATTATATTTTATTTCTGTGCATTCTTGTTTTCTGCATAGGGTCATAAATTAGGCTCATATTGTTTCTGAAGAGAATTGAAAATCTGACAGTATATTGTTCATAAATCTTAGACATTATATGTTAAGGTAGATTTTCACATGTGATTTATTGAATCAGTTACATTATTTTACTACCATGCCTAGTAAATTTAGTCCTGGTAACTGACATTAATCCTTGATAAATTAACTTGAATAAGTTAGTATTAGTATGCTTTTGCCTAAGACAAGCCAATTTAGTATAATTAATTCTGGTTTTGAAAGTTTAAGAATTGACCTTTAACACTTATTTCAAATTTCAACATCTACACTTTCAAACATATACAGATTGGATGATCAAATACATTACTTTTAAAAAGTTAATTCCAAGTATGCATTTTATTTCAATTTAGAAAGATTAAATTATGTTATTTATAAAATCTTTTTTGTGAGTGTGTATATGTGTGTATGTATGTTCACATTAATGTGGGTGCACATGTATGTTTACATGTGTATGGAGGCCAGAGGTTGATATCTAATGTCTTCCTTGAGTTGTCTGCCTTGTGTACTGAGGCAGTTTCTCACTTGAACCCAGAGTTTACTGACTGGACTAGCCTAGCTAGCCAGCTTCCTCTGGGAGAATCCTCTGTTGCCACCTCCTGAACTATTTATGAAATCTTTTTTTCCCCCAAATACTGTCATCTCACATACTTATTTTGGTATAAGGACCATAATTCATCTTCCTCCTTTATTTCTTCCCTCCCTTCCTCTCTCCCACTGTTCTTTCTTTGTTTGGTATTAAACCCTGGGCTTCTTACATGCTAGATCAGTCTCTACCACTGATGTACATCTGTAGCCCTAGATGTGGATATTTATTTTATTTAAGCATCACATTTTAATTTCTTTTAACTTCTTAGAATTAGAAGACATTAAAGGTCATTTCCTCTAACCTTTCTTGTAATTAAGGAATCTCACTTTATAGGGTGAGCAAGATGACTCAGTGAAAGGTGCTTGCCACCAAGCCTGACCGCCTGAGTTCAATCCTTGGAATCCGTATGGTGGAGAGAACCGACTCCTAAAAGTTGTTCTCTGATCTTCTCAGGTGCGACATGGCATGAACATGCATGCACACATACACACATATGCACACACAAATAAATAAATGTGATTTGAAAAGAAATCTCATTTACAACATCTGCAACAGATGATAGCCTGTGTTTGAATTCTGAAGTGCTGGGGATCTTTCCTCTCTCCGGGTAATTCCTTTTACTGTTTGCTATCTTGCCCTTGTGTATTCTAGGCAAACAGTCTACTCCTGAGCTGCACCACCAGCCCTGTGGAATTAGATTGCATAATGATGGTATTGTTTCTTGTAACTTTGCCCATTGGTTTGAATCTTATGAATCAACAAAAATACTATTCTTTGCTATTGTATAGATTTTGACTTATGAGTCTTAACATTGGGATTTATTTCTCTAGAAACTGTGAGAACTTATAGATCTCTAACCACCTCATTATCTTACTTAATTATCCATGTTTTTCATAAGTGGTTGTGGGGATTGAGCCAAGGGTCTTGTGCATGCTTAGCATTTACGCTACCACTGAGCTACACATGCAGCCTTGCCATCCACTCTTTGCCTATGATGAAATAATGAAATCAACCTTAAGATAAGATAAGATATTGGGACCATTAATGGTAGATTAATAGTCTTTTAAAGGCCCTCAGGGCTCATTTAAAGTCACTAGTAAAATGGAGAAACACCGTGAAACAGAGAAAAATAAGAAATTTTTTTTTGGAGTCTAAAACTTTGTATTGTCAATTTTGTTGTTTAACTATTAAAACTCATTTCCTAGCTGATAATGGGGTAAGTTTTGCAATGAGACAAGTTGATGGAAATCCTAGTCTCCATGTGTAATAGTAATAACTTAACATTGACTGTTGGCTAGTTAGCTAATGCTTTCAGCTATGTCATTGTGTGTGATGTTGCGGCTCCAACCCAGGGCCTTGCGCAAGTTAATTATACAGGGTTCTACCGAGCTAGAGTCTCAGATCCTTTGTGGTCATATTTAATCTTCAAGGTAAGTATTAATTGTTCTCATCTTACAGAAAACAGAAATAATCCTCAAAGTGAATCGTACCATTTCACTGGTGAATGGTACGATTCAGATTCAAATCTGAATCTTGCTGGTTCTAGTGACTTTTGCCCATTCCTCTACCGCTTGCTTTTCTAGAAAGTTCCCTTCAAACATTTTTTTTTTGCTTTTGCTTTGAAGGAGATGTGCCTGTCATACTGCTTCTTGTCATTTACTCCCCTGACCTATTATATGTTTAAAGTTACCAGAATCAATACTTCTCTTCCTTTTATGAGAATTCCTCTTTATTTACTTAACTTGGCATCAGATACTAACCAGATCATACAAATTATTCTCAATTGAGGAGGAACTAATTTTAAAATTTTCAAAAACGCAAAAAAAAACCCTTTGCTCCTAAACTTGATTTATATCAATGTTACAGAACTTTGGAGGTAGAAGTAGAATTTATGAACCAAGTTTTAATTGCTTATAATTACTGCCTTATTGCATGTGCTCCTGAGAAAATAATTTGGAGTAACTGAACCTCTTGTTCTTGCTTGTGTGTAGCTTGGTATGGTGGAGTGGATTGAACCTCCTAAACGAGAACGCAAAGCCAACTATGCAGTGGATGCCTACTTTAGAGAGGCTTTGCGTGTCAGCGAGCCAAAGATCCCCAAGGTAAAACTGTACAGGGCCAGTTTTTATATGCTGTTGCAGAAGTCTCTTACATCTGGTTTGTGATTCAGATCTTCTCATATTATTGCCAAATCATAGTTCCTAAAATATAACAACACAGTCAGCACTTGCTATGGGCCAGCCATATGAATGGATTCTGTTGTATTTATTTTTCCATATGTAAAAATCACTAGAGTTACTTATATCAGCTTTGTGCTTCATGAAAACAAGTATGTATGTATGAATGTAACATAGTTTTTCCTCATAGGCTCCTCGACCTCCAAAACAGCCAAATGTTCAGGATTTTCAATTTTTTCCACCACGTTTATTTGAGCTCCTGGAAAAGGAAATTCTTTATTATCGAAAGACTATCGGTTATAAGGTAATTTTTTTCAAATTAGTGTAATATAATATTTTAAAAATTGTTTTGTTTTATTTTATTTGTATGAACTTTTCCCCTGCATGTATGTCTGTGCTCCATGTGAGTATCTGGTGTCCTCAGAGGCCAGAAGAGGATGTTAAATCCCCCAGAAATTAAGTTACAGGTGATTGTGAGGCACCATGTTGGTGTTAGGGACTGAACCTGGCTCCACTGGAATAGCATCAAATTCTCCCAACTACTGAATCATCTCTTCTAGTCTCAATATTTTATGTGCTATTGTAGAATTCTCTTATAACATGGTTTGTTATTCCAATTTTCTTATATTATTGCCAAACAATAGTTACTAAAATATAGCAATACAGTAAACACTAGTTAGACTATGTACTCTATCTAATATTAAAGAATATAAGAGCATATAACATTTTTTTAAACTAGTAGTAATGATTAAGCCATTGAGTCACTCAAAAGGATCCCACTGAAATCAATTGGTCTTCAATATTTCAAAACAGTAACATCTGTAATAATGTTATTTCAATAGATTTGGTGTTCAGATTGTCGAAGAACATGTAGAAAAAACAAGTATGTGTTTGGAAATAAATTTTGATATATGATATGATTTTTAAATAATTTTTTCTTTAGTAGAATTAAGAAATAATATTTTTGTGTTTATTGCTCATAGGTTAATAAAAGTCTTGGTGGTTAATGGTCACTTAGATATTAAAGACATCAAAACATATGGTAATTAGTCATATGATTTTAAAATAAAATTATATTTGGAATTCAAAATTCTTTTTTGTATATGTGGATACAAATTTTAGTAATTAAAATTTAGTGGTTGTAATACTGCATGTACATTATTAAGAAATTAAAAATAGGGGCTGGAGAGATGGCTCAGTGGTTAAGAGCATTGCCTGCTCTTCCAAAGGTCCTGAGTTCAACTCCCAGCAACCACATGGTGGCTCACAGCCATCTGTGATGGGGTCTGGTGCCCTCTTCTGGCCTGCAGGCATACACACAGACAGAATATTGTATACATAATAAATAAATAAATATTTTTTTAAAAAAAGAAATTAAAAATACAAGGTTAATTCTTTATGTGGAAATTGGCTTCTTAGTCAAGGGAGATGATTTACTAAAGGTATAAGAATCACTAACAAAGAAAATGAGAAAAGTATTAGCAGAATTGTAATCTTATGAAATTTTCTGTTCTATGAATTGGAAGTTATGTTTCAAAATTTATTTTGTTACATCTTTATTAGAGTTGGAACTTTGATCAAGTATTTTGATTAGTAGCTAGAATGTACATAGAGAAACTATGTATTTATGATAATTTATATTACATGGGCTAGTTAAAATATTGTTAGAGAAATTTTGTCAGATTAGGACATAATAATCAGGACCAGAAAGAATTATTTTTAGGAAAGTGTAGCAGAATAAAGTAACCATGAAGAAAGTGAACACACTGTAGAAAAAATGAGAAATGCAAGCTGCAGAGAGTTATTAAATAGTTAACTCATTGAGATAAAAAGACATAAAACACTTCATTGAGGTTTATAATTGTTCTTGGTTATAGAACATTATTTTCAGCTTCTTTTATTGACTGTTATCAGTAAGATTTGAAGGGAGAATTAATTGAAATTCTAGATTTTGAGTACTAAACGAAACAGTTGTGTAGGATATTTTGTAATTTACACAATGCTTTAACATATATTCCATTTGATCCTAACAACCTCATTATATAGTCTGATTGTCTGCTTGTAATTGGTAGGGAACTGGAGTTCAGCAAGGTTCAGTTACTTTGTGCAAGGTCATGTAGATAATGAGGTTGCCCTGCTGTCTCAAACCCACTTATTAGACTTTAAATACTGTGCTCTTAAATACTGTGCTCTATCCAGATAGTCTCGGCTGCTTCTGCATGTGATATAACCCTGTTTGTTTCTGCAGTCCTAAATAAGGACTGTGTTTATTAGTGGTGTGACATGTCATTTGGGAGGTGGGCCAAGTGGTAGTCAAGTAGCAGCAATAAAAGATCATCTTGGATGGTGGAACTGTTTATTTTCCTTCTTTGGAGATAGTGTGAGTTCCCTGTGAGAATTCCAGTGCCCACCACATTCGGGCCACAGGCTCAGAATGTAAACAGTGCCTTTCATTACAGGCAGTTTAGAGTCGGGTGATTATTTGGGTAGTGGCCAGCTGGAAGAATGGAGAGGAGGGAAGAAACCGTATAAGACAGGGTAATGAATGGACAGCTGCAAGGTAAGAGAAAGGAAGAGGGAGGAGGTATAAGAGGAGAGCGAGAGAATAAGTAGGAAGAGGAAAGATGCTATGGAGTTTGCATTCTTGCACTTTACTGTTTAATTTCCCTAACCTCCCAGAAAGTGTTAGAGAAAGAAGAGTGTAATGGGGGCTGACTCCGTTTAATACCTATTCACTGAGCACTGCTTTGTGTTAGATGCAGTGATAGTCACTTGGGAGAAAACGATAACTAAACTTGGCTGCTGGACTGCTTCCATGATGGGACACAGACATGCTCCTGGAACAGGCCTGTTCTTGTTAACTATCCCTTTGCTGTGGTGCCCCTGCTGAATGAAAACTGACATCTGCCCGTGCAGCACATTTGCAAACTGATGGAGAAGGGCCTGACTCCTTCGACTCAGAATGGTCTTTAGAGGCTCACATGGTGTCACACAGGGCCTGTTGTGATGGGTAATAAAATCTTTGGAATCCATTAGTCTAAAAGACTTACTCCCAATCTTCCTGAAGATCATTTCTATTTAACTAAGGAAATAGTTGTTGTTGGTAGACATCTTGAGGGGAACTGAAAGGATGAGAGTACTAAATTCCATTTGATTCTGATAGACAAAAATCATTCCTTAACATGAGACTATCAGTGCCATCACTATCCATTGGAAATAAAATTAATCCACAGCCTCTTCTCTAGTGGCATAAGCTCGTCTATGTACTCAAGTGGTAAAATCATTGTAATAATAGTAGTAGCAATGATAATGATAACAACTAATGATAACGAAAATGACAAGACTCTGAGAATTAATTTAGATTATAATTCAAGAGCCATACATTAAACAGATACCACAATGCAGTGGTATTATTTGTGCTCACAAAGGATGCTGCCAGGAAGTATAATTGGTCTACAAAACAGTCTGGAAGATGAAGGCAGTGCTCTCCAAGAAGCTGTAACTTAAGCTTAGATCTACTAGATGACAGGATTGAGCCTGTATATTTTGATTGAGACACCATATTTTCTGTGGGAAAGAGGAGACACTTTTCGAGAGGTGGAGCGTGATATATGTATTGGTAACAAAGAGGATGAAATTTAGCTTTGGAGTAAAAGACACCACTAAGATGCCTTTAAAACAAGGATGTGGGAGGGTGACAAAATGATACTGATCTAAGCATTCCTTGTGTTTTATGATGTTTCAAGTTCTGGATAAATAAGAGTTGGGCATCCTCATTGGAGGAACTACGTCTTTATTTTACAAATGAACTTTTCTCAGAGCTGTAGGCCTTATCAGTGGTAAAGGATAAATAGATTTACATTTTGCAGAATTATTTAAATTTTATTTTGTGTGTGTTCCTATGCATGCTTATGCCCACAGGAAGAAGTCAGAGCATGGCTTTCTGGAGTTGGTTCTCTTCTTTTGTCATGTGGCATCCAAGAACTGAACTTACATTGTCAGACTTCTGGGGCAAGCACCTTTACACGCTAACAATTTCATTGACCCTTGATTTATATTTTCTGATATATTTAACTTTATTTTATGTGCAATGGTGTGAAAGTGTCAGATCGCCCTGGAACTGGATTCACAACCACTTATCAGCTGCCTTGTGAGTGCTAGAAATTGAACCCAGGTCCTCTGGAAGAGCAGTCAGTGCTCTTAACCACCCAGCCATCTCTCCAGTTCTTGATTTACATTTTCAAATTATTATCTTGGATGTTAAACGAGGAACAGTGCGTTTATTAGGAAAATCTCCCAGAAAACCATTGAAATATGAAAATAAGAAATGGTGGTGACAATATGGAGCATAACTGTGGCAGGCATGGTGTTGGTGATGGCAAGAGAGCCATTTTCTTCCCCTCTGTTCCTACCTTTGTGCTCTCCTCAGTACAAAGTGCCACCACACTTTCTAAAGATTTGCTCTGAGTCTTATTAGGAATTCCTAGCAGAGGACTTAGCAGTCAAATACCACATTCTGGAAGTTGACGCTTTTTGAACTTTGTTCCTTCCATTATTTCCTAAGGACTATGGGTTTGAGCTAAGGTGGATTATCTATCTAATTGGAAAGGTCTCATGTTTGAGTTCAGAGTACAGACAGATCACCATGGCACGTTAATCATCTGCAGACCTAAAGGATAGGGCTGGAGAGATGGCTCAGAGGTTAAGAGCACTGATTGCTTTTCCACGAGTCCTGAGTTCAATTCCCAGCAACCATATGGTGGCTCATAACCATCTATGATGAGATCTGATGCCCTCTTCTGGTGTGCAGGCAAAATACAAATAGAACATCGAATACACAATAAGTACATTTGTAAAACGGCTTGGTGGTGGTGGCACACGCCTTTAATCCCTGCACTACAGAGGCAGAGGCAGGTGGATCTCCATGAGTTTGAGGCCAGCCTGGTTTACACAGTGAGTTCCAGGACAGTCAGTACTACACAGAAACCCTGTCTCAACCCTCCCCTCCTTCAAAAAAACAAAAACCACCCAAGATTTTCGGCTGAGAGTGGTGGTGCCTTTAACCCCAGCACTCGGGTGGCAGAGGCACGCAGATCTCTATGAGTTCGAGGTCAGCCTGGTGTACAGAGTGAGTTTCAGGACAGGCTCCAAAGGTACACAGAGAAACTCTGTGTCAAAAACCCAACCAACCAACCAAAAACCATAGTTTTATATGGTGCATCTTCTTAAGAAATACCTAGGATATTGTGTAGGCAGGAGTATGTGAATCCATGAGAGCCTGAATAAAAGGATATCAAAGATTTATTAGGAAACACTGACATGTAACAACAAGGTAGAGAGCCTCCACGGTTTTCTGTTCTGCCCTGGGTTGAATGAAAGCAGTAATCCAGTCTTCCACCACCACGTGAGAGAGTGGGAGCCTGCCCCCTCTTTCTTATTTTGTATTTAAACTGATAATACTTACGGTATATTTTTATTAAATTCATTTTTTAAAAATATCTTTTCTCATTTTACATATCTATTCCAGTTCCCGCTTCCTTTCTTCCTCCCACTCCCTCCACCTTCTCTCTACCTCAGCTCCCCATCCACTCCTCAGAGAGGGTAAGGCTTCCCATGGGGAGTCAACAAAGTCTGACACATCACTTTGAGGCAGAACTCAGCCCCACCCCCTATATCTAGTTTGGGCAAGGTATCCCTTTAAAAAAGAATGGGCTCCAAAATGCCAGTTCAAGCACTAGGGATAAATCCTAGTCCAACTGCCAGTGGCCCCCACAAACTGCCCAAGTCACAACTGTCACCTATATTCAGAGGGCCTAGTTTGGTCTTATGCAGGTCCCTCAACTATCAGCCCAGAGTCAGTGAGCTCTCACTAGCTCAGGTTATATGTTTCTGTGGGTATCATTATTATGGTCATGACCCCTTTGCTCATATTATTGTTCCTTCCTCTCTTTGATTGGACTTTGGGAGTTTAGCTTAGTCTCCACTGTGAATCTCTGCATCTGCTTCCATCAGTTGCTGGATGAAGGTTCTATGATGACAATTAAGGTAGTCATCAATCTGATTACAGGGGAAGGACAGTTCAGGTACCCTCTCTACTATTGCTTAGGGTCTTAGCTGGGGTCATCCTTGTGGATTCCTGAGAGTTTCCCTAGTGCCAGGCTTCTTGCTAGGCCCATAATGGCTCCCTCAATTCAGATACCTCTTTTTTTGCTCTCCCTCTCTGTCTTTCCCCCATCTTGACCATCTCGGTCTCTCATGTTCTCCTCCTCCTTCCCCTTTTCCCCTCCCCTTCTGCCCTCCCTACTCTCAGTTTCCTCAGGACATCTTGTCTAATTCCCCTTTCAAGGGGGAATCCATGTATGTCTCTGTTAGTGTTCTCCCTGTTACCTAGTTTCTCTGGGATCATGGACTATAGGGTGGTTATCCTTTGCTTTATGTCTGGTATTCACTTATGAGTGAGTACATACCATGTTTGTCTTTCTGGGTCTGGGTTGCCTCACTCAGGTTTTCTACACAGAGGTTCTCAAAAAATGCAACTGCTTCCCCCTTTTTTTCTATTTAAATTAATAATCATTCAAGGGTGTCCAATATTTTGACATTGTGATAAAACTTGTCACCCATACATTTCCCAATTAAGAACTATGCAACCGGCTTACAAACAAAACCACATGTTTTAAATAAGTTTATGGTTTCGCGTTGGACTGCATTCATAGTTCCCCTTGGCTGTACATGGTGCATAACTGCAGGTTAGACTATGGGCTAAGAGGAAATAGGCATTGTCCATACCTGGGCACCCTGTAGCTAATGGATATGATTTATCTATTTTGAGTCTCCAAAGTCTTAGTCTATAGCAATTGAGGAGAGGGCTAGTAAGGGATTCACTAGTTTGTGTTTTTGTTTTGAGACAGGGTTGCACTATGCTATGCTAGCTGGTCTGGAATTCTCTGTGTAAATCACACTAGCCTCAAACTCACAGAGCTCTGTCCGCCTTTGCTCTTGAGTCCTGGGATTAAAGGTATGCACTACCATGCCTGGTATCGGCTCACTAGTTCTGAAACAGTTGGTAACGCATGTTTGTGAGATCCTGCTTATTATTAGCTATTAGCCTTTTTATTTTCTAGTTATCTCTCCTTCCATACTCAGCACACCAAGGCCACAGCAGTAGTGTAGGTGGTAGGGTTTTTAGTTAAAAGGTTTTGCTTCACTTGGGGCTGGGAGAAGCATTTATTTGCTTTCCTTTAACCACTTGGTGACCGGCAGAGTCAATTCTTCCTTATGGAGGCTTGGACCTTGCTGTGAGACATCTTCAGAGGTTTTTATTACTCTAAAATTAAAAGAGCTGATATTTAATATACTTATTTGTTCACCAAAGTCTTCTCATTGCAAGAGGGTGACAGTTGAAATTGTAACTGCAGAATAAAAGGTCCAGGTTACCTGGAAGTTGCGGTCGATGTAAGTAAGAGCATGAGCGAAAGAGCTTTGTCATATTTGAAGCTGAAGAAAGCTTTAGGACATTCCAATAGCTATCTCCAAAAAAGATTTCTTTAGGGACAAACGTAAACATTTGACAAATGGACCAGGTTCCATACACTTCGTGAGCTTTGGTAATATGTCATTTTGGGCTGCCTGTTAAACTATGGGGAGCTGATTTCAGGCGACTGCTCTCATTTTTTTTGTGCTGCCACGTTTAATTTTGCAGCCCATATTTCTAGGTAATCTCGCTGTACTCCTAAGCAATAGAAGTTTTTCACTACCTCATGGAATCTAGCTTCTTTTTTATTCATTTATTCATTTTGAAGAAGAGAGAGGAGAGAAAGAGGGAGGGAGGGAGAGGGAGAGAGAGAGAGAGGGAGAGGGAGAGGGAGAGGGAGAGGGAGAGGGAGAGGGAGAGGGAGAGAGGGAGAGAGAGAGAGAGAGAGAGAGAGAGAGAGAGAGAGAGAGAGAGAGAGAGAGAGAGAGAGAGAGAGAGAGAGAGAGAACACTATGGTGTGCCTATGGAGCTCAGAGGACAACTTGGTGTAGTCAGTTCTTTTCTTCCTCATCTGAGTTATAGGGATTGAACCCAGTTTGAAGGCAGGCCATTTGGCAAGTGGCTTTATCTGCTGAGCCATTTAGAATGAGACTACCATCTCACTAGACCCTCCATTTCAGTCTTAGTTTATGCTTTTCTATTTCTTTTGTCACCACACTTCGTCTCCAAGTTATGATGGCTCAGAAAGTCCCATGCCTCTGGAGGCTGTTTCACATCTACTGGAAGAATTACAGTGAAAATAGTGCATTTGGTACTTTATTTTCTTTATTTCTATGAAGTTTGGGGTCCTCTGAATCTGTCTACCTGGTTTTGACCTTTGGTCCTTTTCTCAATATTAGTTCTAACAGTTTTCCCCCCAGTGCTTGTGATAGAACCCAAGCTTTCATGCATTCTAGGTAAGTGTCCTCCAGCCCAGCATACCCTGTACTGAACATAACTCCTATGTATTCCAGTGCATTTCTGCCCTCATGCCTTTGCTTATACGCTCCATTTTAGAAAAGTCATTGCCTCCCATTGCCTCAGAACTTTATTTATAGGTTTTGATCACTGCCCAGTCTTTCATTTCATCTCCTTTCCCCTTTTTATTCCTCTTCCTACTCTGCTTTTCTCTCCTCTTCCCTTCCTGCAACTGCCTCTCTCTCTTTTACTCTCCCCTTCCCTGCCTCTGTCTGTCTGTCTGTCTTATACGTGAGCCATTCTCCTGCCTCAGCCTTCCAGCTGGTAAGTTAAGAGGATGTGTACTAACATAGTCTTCCCTTTCTCGTTTTATGAGATGCCCTTGTCGTGTAACACAGTTCTCCTTGAACTTACAAGGCAGACCCAAGCTGGCCTCAAAATTGAAACCCTCCTACTTTGGCCTCTGGGTGCTAAGATCACAGTTGTGCGTCATCATACCTGGTGAAACTAGGATGCTTCAAATAAAGGTCAAAATCAGAGATTTGGTTTGGGAATTTCTGTGGGCAAGGACTGTGTCCGCTAACCAGTCCATATTTATTTTAGTACTAAGAGTACAACGGACACTTACTGAATAATTCTGATTTGGTTATTGGATACTGATGATTACAAATGAATCTGATTTTTAATATACAATGTTTCCTTTTAAATATATATTTGGTAAGTTTTTATCTGAAGAACTATTGGATACAATACTTTTAAAATGATCACCTTTAAGTTATAACAGTACAATATTTTTTTTTTCCGAGAAGAGAAAGGGTTCCTGTGTGTAACAGCTCTGGGTTTCCTGCAACTCTCTTTGTAGACTAGACTGGCCTCGAACTCACAAAGATCCACCTGCCTCTGCCTCCAGAGTGCTAGGATTAAAGGTCTGTACCACCATACCTGGACATTATACAGTTTTAAATGCTATAAAATATGTATAGCAATGAGAAAAATATTCTCTAATAAAAGTTAAAATTTTATTGTGGTATTTCTATTTGACATTTCTAGGGAATGAGTCATTTATATTATGCGTGCATTCCAAAGAGTGGAAGACTTACTGCCACGCCTCTTATTTTCATGTCTAGTGGAATGCTATAAAACACACTACATATGTTCTGTACCTGCTCTCTTAAATCACTGAGCTGTGTCATGGCTTCAGATGTTTGTAGTGGTGCTAGAAGACTTCAAGGCTGGAACCCAGATTTGTCCTTCCCTACAAAGAATGCTGCTGTCCAATGCTGCTGAACCACAGTGGATTGTGTGCACACCATGATACCCTGGAGCCTTCCGAGCTACCATTTCGAGATGCACACGGCTGCAGGCTTCCTCAGAGATCTGTGGAAGATCTGAGGGTCTTCTGTCCTCAGTGGTGCCAGTTCATGCTTTCTTCTCAGTTGTCAGTGCTTTTACAGTCCTGTACCATTGTTATTTCTGCTGGCCACTGCCAGTGCACAAGTTTTCTCCCATGAATGATGATTCCATTATAGCTGTTTGTGTGCTATACTATATACTCCCTCTACATACACTTCTTAACTTCTCTATTTCTTTGTGTCTTTCTTTATCTTGCCTGTCTTCTAGAATACCCATTTTATACCAAATACTTTGCTTTTACAACCTATAGCATCAAATAAAGGCACTCTATTGTTTTCACACCTTAAGATGACCAGAACATTGGATATTGTCTTTAGGTGCAGTTTTGCCTGCTCTACTGTATACAACAGGAGGCTTTAGAGTTTTTAAATGACAATTTGTGTGCTTATTCTACATATTATATATAGTATAATATATACAATTAATATATAATATTAATTATATTAACATAATGCCATATTATAAGGACTTATTTTGTTCTATGGCATAATGAGACTTAGAATACAATGTGGTATCTATTTACCAATGGACTGTAATCCTAAAATATACCGTACAGTAGGAGAATGGTTTTCATTAGGGTAATACCGTACTGGTAGAAATGTAGAGAGGCCTGTGTGCCATCTGGTTCTGAGTTTCCACTGTTGACGGTTGAAAGGCCTCCCCAGATTGATATATGAATGTCCACTGTTCCTGATTATTAGTTTCTCATCAGTTTGTTTGTCATTTCTCTCTTGATCTTAGGTTCCAAGGAATCCTGAGATCCCTAATCCGGCTATTGCTCAAAGAGAAGAGCAAAAAAAGATCGACGGAGCTGAACCTCTTACACCACAAGAGATTGAAGAGAAGGACAAACTTCTTACACAAGTAAACTATTTTAAGTGACTGAACTACTTCTAATCAGCAAATAGAAAAAAGTATAAGTAATACCTGCTTTGTACTGTATAGGTCCAGTTGTCTTGATCTGACATACCCATAAACACATATTTTGACCACATATCTTTAGTTTTTAGAAAATTTCCTTGGTAGAACATGCTCTTTTGGAAATACTGGGGCAACATATACATGGAAAATAAAATTATTAAAATTAAGACATATTTTCCCAATTATAATAAGGTCAGTGAGTCCAGATTTGAATTTTGATAAATAATTTCTAATATATCACTGAAAATTAATTTCTTTGGTTGACTTACTCTTTGAACTGTACACCAATTTTTTTGTTTATGAAAAATTCCTTTTGAAAGAAGTTAGAGTTCTCAGGAAAGAACTTGAATACAATGATGAGAAATGCCTGAAGCATTTTAATGTGATTGTTGTGTAATTAAAGGCTAAACATTAAATAGGGAGGGCTCCCACCTTAGAGCTTTCAAGTCGTTGTTGGCTTAATGAATTTCATTTCACACTTCCGAAATGAGTTTTGGAAAAATAAACAAAATGTGAAGTTGTGGCACTGCCTTAGCCAACACTTTTTGGAACAATGTGCACGGTACGGTGCGGTACGGTACGGTAGTAGGCAGTTCTTCAGTGTAACTGGTAGCTGATAGTTTGGAATATTTCCCATACAAAAGAAGGATTGCTGCTTGAGGTAACGTATATGCCAGTTGTAGAATGTGCTTTCCACTGTCACACTTGTGTCCCAGGCATATGTGTTAATAAAAGTAAAATAAGAGTTTTATATTTATAAGTTGATGCAGTCCTTTTCCTTTTAATAGCATATAATTTTGCGGAATGAATTTTGACAAAATACTTTCAAAGTTTTTGAATAAATGCCTGGAAGTCACCAAGTTTAGCCTGAAAGGATAATTGCAGTTGGCAGAGTTTTGAGAAGCACCACAGAATAAAGCACTTAAATATTCATGTTTTCTTTTATTTTAATTTCAGAACTTATTTCCTGAGCACAAAAATAAAGTTGTGCCCTTTGAATACTACATTGCTTAGAATATATTCTGAATATACAGTATAATGTGAATATGTAATCTCGATTGAGATAATTGAGCTTATAATTAGAGGCATAATCAAGTTTTTTGTCCCTAAGAGTTGAATTTAAGCCATCTTTTTCTGATGCTACAAATTTAATGCTTTTTTTTTTTGGTGTTTTATGTTTCCCATGATGGCCTTGACTTCACTCTGTAGTTGAAAGGATGACCTTGAACTTCTGATTCTTCTCCCTTCATCTCCTGAGCATTGGAATTACAGGAATATGCCACCATGTTTGGTTTATATGCTGCTGGTAATTGAACTTAGGGCTTTTCCCATGCTAGGCAAGGTCTCTGCCAACTGAGCTACATTACCATTGATGGAATAATAATTGTGAAATGACTTGAAACTCTAGTTATTACATATTTTAGTAAAAACAGATGCCTGAGTAATATTCTGCTAATAGAAATTTTATTTATGCATATAATCTTTTAAAAGTCACTTTATTATTATGGGGAGAGGTGCATGGATGTAAAGGATATAGGACAACTTTTAAGAATCAGTTCTCTGCTTCCATAGTGGGATAAAGGGATGGAGCTCAGGTTATCAGGCTTGTGTGGTGCCAATTTCAACTGCTGTTCCATCTTGCTAGTCCTTTTGAATATAATTTTGACCAGAAAACTACTTATCCACTGTAGTCTGGATTAATCTAAAAAAATAAGAAAATTTTACCAGATTCTTTCTGGATTTTCTTTCAGTGTTCTTTCAATTTAATACACCCATCTCTCTCTCTCTCTCTCTCTCTCTCTCTCTCTCTCTCTCTCTCTCTCTCTCAATTTACATGGAAACAGACCTATGGGAAAAAGTCATTGAGACACCAAAACATTAGAACTTAAGCATTTACATTAGAATTTATATTAAAATTGTATTTTAATGTTGTAGGCATCTGGAAAATATGAAATTAAGACTATGCAATGTCTTAGAATTATAAATCAACTTAAAGTACTTGAAAAGCACGTCTCTTTTAAAAATAGAAGAGCAGTAATTTCTTAACATTCCAAGCTGAGCTTTTGATTCTACATTACAGAAAAGAACTTTATAAAGGGGTACATGCTAAGTGTTTTAAACTGCGTTTTCTTGCAGCACTGTACAGATATAAGTAGGATAATAAATGAATTTATTAATTTAACATCTACTGATGATGCTTAACTTTTTATCCATAGGGTTTCACAAACTGGACTAAGAGGGATTTTAACCAGTTTATTAAAGCGAATGAGAAGTATGGGAGAGATGACATTGATAATATAGCTCGAGAGGTAGAGGGCAAATCCCCTGAGGAGGTCATGGAGTATTCAGGTTTGTATGTCATTTCAAGCATGATACTTTATTTTAAATGTATGCATTTCTTGGAAATAAGATTTATTTGTGTGTGTGTCCCTGTGGATGTATGCTCTGGATGTGCAGGTTCCTAAGATGAACATAGATCAGATGCCCTGGAGCTAGAGTTCAAGGTAGTTGTGAGCTACCTGATGTGGGTGCTGGGAACCAAACTTGGGTCCTCTAGAAGAGCAGCAAGTGCTCTTAACCACAGAGCCATCTCTCCAGCCCGTTTCTTTGTTGTTAATTCAGTTGTGTCTTTGTTCAGAGACAAGGCAGCTGTTGTGAATGAGACGGAAGTAAGGATGTATTTGTATGACTGCATTTGTACACTGCTGTCTCTGGGAGGCAACTCAGGAAGCCGTGTAAAGCTCTGCATCAACCAAAGCGAAAAACTCGGCATGAGTTTTTTTTTTATTCTCTCACTTCTCTGGTTTGGTCTTTTTAAGGTCTAGTCCTGAGGCTTCTGGTTTAGGGGTTTGAAATACTCATCGTAGGTCATCCTTGAAGTAGAGAGTTCTTATCAGGCCCATTTAGAGACTCAACTGCCCTCAAGGAATTCAATCAGGTAGTGGCGGGCCCCATTAACTTAAGGCAATTTAGAATAGATCTAAAAAGATTTCTTGGCTAAATCTGTTCAGTGATCCTTGAATCATTTCCCTCTCCTACTCAGCTGTGTCTTTAGCCCCAATCAGAATCAGAATAGCTGCACAGAAGTGTGGCGTTAATATTAATTCCTGTGTCAGACCGTATCTAAATGCAGGCTTCAGAAAAGAAAGCTTATTAAAATCGCTGAATCTATCTGTTGTCTATGTGTGGTTAAATTTCACATAGGCTGAACTTTCAAGTTTAGTCTGAATATCAAGTATTTAGAATCAAGAGCATTTTCCACAGAAAAAGGAGTGTTAAAATGTAGTATTGTTTCTTTGCCTCCCCTAGTTATTTGAGATAACTACTGAAATTCTGTGTTTATTCAGAAAAAGATTACAAAACACATAAATAAATCCAAGTTTGATCATTACTAGGTATAGCTTTTCATCTATCTAGAGTACTTGTTAGTGCTTGAAGAAAACCCATTGTAATTAGAGAACACTTACTCTGTTTTTCCTTCTGGAAACCTAAAAGGAAATTCCGAAGTTAATAGTGTCTGGACTTTATTTCATATAACATCGGACTCCTGGACTTCTTGTTCTTGTTCACACTAGCATGACCCTACTATTTGTCATATGGTTGAAAACCTAGCTCAAGGGCGTTTGGGGGACAATTGTTGGGAGAGAAATATTTTCATGAATTCCGAATGAAAGGAATGTAAAGAGCAAGTAAACAAAGGGACCCAGCATTGGTGTGAGAGTCAAGCTGCAAGTTACAACAGTGTTTCTCAAATGTACCAGGAAGCCAGGCATTGGTGAGCCATGCCTGCAGCCCCAGCCTTCAGTCTGAGGTGGGAGAATCAGGAGTTTGAGGGCAGCCTGGGTGTAGTGAGAGCATGTTTAAAAAATACAAGGACGAAGGTAGCATGACCAGGGCTCTAGGTTTCGCTCACTGCACTGAGATAAAGAAGGGAGGAAACAGAGGAAGAAAGAGGAAAAAAAGGAAGGGAAAGGAAAGAAAAAAATACACTGAGCTGGGGTTTTAGTTCAAGCTGTAGAACTAAAGGTCCTAACTCTGATTCCCTTCACCATGAAAACAAAAATGACAATGAAAAAAATACTTTGTCAGATGTTCCTTTAAATTTGTCACTAAACCAACTCCCGTAAAATGAGTGTCAAAGATATGCACAGTAAGATTGTCTGAAGAATTTTCTTTCTTGTTTTCTGGAGTTCTATGGAGCAAGCTCAAAGCCTTTAAGCCCAGGCAAGTGCCTCTACCCTGGGTCTATATACACTATAAGCCTTTCTAGAGAACTTTCTTCAGAATTGTTATTCATCAGATTGGAGGCCATGTGAGAGGGTGGGGAGATTTGAGTGGGCTTATTTGACTGGTAGGAGAAGAACTGAGCACAATTGGATATTCAGGAATAAACTGTATCTTAACATAAGAAGTTGTGTGCATGAGTGTCTGTGTGTGCGTGCATGTGTGCACGTGTTTGAGCACATGCCTGTGTGTTGAATAAGTGGAGAAATGCGTAAATGAACATAAGTGCTTATACAAACCATGAAGTGCTAACATACCTTTCTTGTTATGCTCCAAAAATGAAGAATTTGAGAAGGTAGTGTCATTAGGCCTTCCCGTGTAGCAGGAAGGAGCTGCTTGTTGAGGTTTCTGTGCTGCCCAGTTCCCACAGCCAGCAAGCCCCAAAGAAATTACACAGAGGTCTATATTAATTATAAACTGATTGGTCCATTAGCTCAGGCTTGTATTAGCTTTTATAATTTATATTAACCCATTATTCTTATCTATGT
>JAQHUG010000060.1:6678486-6698839 GCA_028555095.1 Dicrostonyx torquatus | reverse complement strand
GGCACCAGACCTCATTACAGATGGTTGTGAGCCACCACGTGGTTGCCGGGAATTGAACTCAGGACCTTTGGAAGAGCAGGCAATGCTCTTAACCACTGAGCCATCTCTCCAGCCCAACCTAAATAATTTTTAATGTCAACCTCTTTCTAATTTTGGGTCTAAGATTTTTATGAAGTGACAATCTGTATAAAGGAGTCTCTGAGCACAAAATGAACATTTAATTGTGTCACTCACTCATCCTGCTTAAAAATTGTCATGGAGTTTCTTTTGTCAGTTAAATTACATGGAAACATTTAAGGTTTTTTTTTGAGCTGTATATAACTTAGCTTTAACCATTGCTGTTACCTTGTGTATGATTTGCCAAGTTGGCTTCTACTAAACATTATTTCAGAACCAGAAAAATGTTTTGTGCTTAAATAGATTTGGGGCATGCTGACATTAAATTATGCCACCAAGACTTCCAGTTCACATTAGAATGCTAACAGCTCTGAGAAGTCCTGCCATGGATAAGTTTGTTTTCTCCTTTGAATTTCCCACATGTGTGAACACAGAATACTTAAATATTTTCCACAGCTTTCAACACAGCGGAACAGTTTTCCAATTTGTTATTTTTTTTATTGTCTTCTGTCGCCCTTAATTGCTTTGGCATCTCTTTTTCTGACTCCCCTGTGTTAGTTTTCATTCTTCAAAATTCATCCCTAAATCAAGAGTGGGGAATTGATGAGAGAGGCAATTAGACTACAAAATTACAGAAATTGTTTGACACACCATGAACCATTGCCTTAACCTCAGAAATATAGGAAGCTGCATGGGAGGACAAGAAATAGAAATTGAAGAGAACAAAAGAGCTTGTCCCCTTTTTTGATGCTTTTCTGTAGAGTTTGCTTTTCTGTGTTTGGCGGAGTTAGTGACAGGTTCAAAGAAATAAAGGTAAGAATTTATAATTGTAGTGTATTTTGAATCATCTTGAGATATTCTATTTCCTACATATAAGACTGTCTGAAAGTATTGGTATTTGTCCCTGAATTATTCATATGAACCATGAATATGTATCTAAAGATATCTGCAGTCACAGGCAGCTATTACTTATTGAGAATAATAATAGCTGGAGGGTATAGCTTAATGATTCAAGAACCAGCTTTATATAAAGAATCTATGTAGTTTCCCTAGAAACCAGGGATCAGATCTCATCAGGGTCAACTTAGCCCTTTCTATAATAGATAAATTGAATAACATGCTGTTTAATTTGTATGTGTATATTATTGAATGAAACTATGAAGAGTACTTGTTCTGTATATTAAACATATCATCATTACTTTGGTAAGTCATGAACATTAGATTGTTATTACATTGTTATTTGTCATCAGTTTATTCAACCTTGGGTAATTATTAATGTCCATGAAACTTGAACATTCTGGTGTTACATAATATTTTTTTTAATTGGAAAACAAAAATTTGTTAATGTGTAATATCTTTCTGGCCAGGCTTTCTTTTATTTTTTGGTGGCTTGAATTAGAAAACAGAAAATGTTTGGAAAGCTGATAATATATACAATTTTAACATTTCCTTTGTTATGTGGCAGTTTTCTAGATCTTACTTAGAAAGATAAAACTGTGTTTTTTTTTTTAAAGAACACTTGCCATTTCCTCCAAGTTTATAAATTTCTCAAGATCTAAATGCTTATTTTACAAAGTCTGGAAATATGAAAATAAAAATTATTAGTTTAACTACATGAGTTGCTGTGGCAAAAGCTCTTTTGAAATTTGGTGCAAATGTATCTTGTATAGAATAAACAGATCCCATTTTTTTTTTTAAAAAAGAAAACCCAACACTGATGCTCCATTCAGAGCTACCTGGTATTAACTACTTGTTAGCATTTCTTTAGTTACTTCTAATATCTGTATCTTTTATTACCAAGTACCAAAAATTTAGTTTCCAGGATTTCCCTGTTTTCAGTGTTCAAAATTTTTTCATGAAGTATTTTATATTTCTTTTTATTATAATGTCTAAGAATAGAATTGTTGAGACAAATGATGTGAAATATTTAAATATTAAAAATATTTCTGTGTTATTTCCAATTTATCTTCTCAAAAGGTAGTTCACTGCTCAATGCTGTAACAAAATACCACAGACTTGCTGGGGTAGGCAACACTTCTTTTTTGTTTTCTTGTTCTGGAGACTAAAACCCAAGATGAAGGTACCAACACGGGTAATCTGTTGGGTAGATGGCCACCATTCGCACATTAATGAGGTGATGGGAAGGTTAGTACCCTTCCCTTTTTGGACTTCCTTAGCTTAAATTATTGTCATAAATCACCCCTCTCTAAATATAGTCAAAAGATGACATTGAACATCTTGGATCCCATAAATATGAGAGTCATGGCTTTAATAGATGAATTTTGGGGAGAAAGTTTAATTTATAACAAATAATATTGCCATTCAACATCAGTGAATGAGAGTTCTCATTTACAGATTACTGCAGCTAAGTATGCATACTACACCTGTATAAGCACAAGGCAGGGACAGATGGACACTATGAACATGGTAGAAAATGGCATTGTTTTACTTCCCATTTCTTTGAGTCTTGCTTTCAGACAACAAATTGTTTTTGCATATGTGTGTGCATGCATATATGTTGTGGAAGACAGGTTGGGCTAGTGCTTTACCACTGCACTGCATATTTGGGTCTTGAAACTTAAAAAACAAATAGAAAAACAAAAATGAATTCTTGTACTAGGGATGGAGAAATGAAGCAGTGGATATGAGCACTGGCTGTTCTTTCAGGGCAGTTGGATTCTCAGAACCAAATTGGTGGTTCATAACTGCCTATAAATCCAGTTCCAAGGAATTTGATTATCTTTTCTGACTTCTGTAGGTACCAGGCACTCATGTGGTGCACAAACATGCATGCAGGCAAATACTCATAGATATAAAATAAAAATAAGTCCTTAAATATTCTTTAAAGGTTTGCTGAGTTTTCTATTCTTATACTTTATAATTTTTATTTTTCTTGAGTTTGCTCTTAATTGCCAGAAATATATATTGATTTGAGTGTTCTGTTAGGCATTACTTCTTACACAGAAAAGGTATAATTTATTTAAGCAATATTTATCCTTTGGTATTAACCCATTATTTACCCTTAAAAACAGCAAAGCATAACCCTGCCTGGCTATATAAGGACAGAATTAGAGACATGCAGAACAAATCAATGATTGTCAGATGCTGAAGAGAATAGAATGGGTGTGGCTAGAGAGAGTACAAGTGACCCTTGTGGAAATGATGGTTCCACAAATCTGAAAATGGTAACACTACGAGACACACACACAGTGCCTGTACAAATGATAATAATAATATTAATAAATAATAAATGAGTTTCTAAATTAATGAATCATACGTTTAATGCTTACCATACATTCATAAAAATTTGTTTATAGTTTGAGTGCATTGATTTCTTGGCAGTAAAATATAGTAGTGGCAAGGTTAATGCAAAAATCTTTTCAGATAGTGTTTACTCTGAATTAGAAAGTACAACTCTGATTCCCAGAACTTCAGTCCCATAAGATATGTAGTGAGAGACATCTGTGGACAAAGAGGCTTTGGGAACAGCTGCGTCTTACATCCCTGCCTAGTGGTTCATGGTGAGCATCGGGAGTTGGAAGGTTCCAGAAAGCTTTGTAATAAAGAAATCTGTTTTAGCAAACCACAACCAACCAAAAGGCAGAGTTGTGGAGCCTAGTCCCAATGGATACATCTACAAAATACTCTTACACCTAAGTCTCATGGACCATTGGAAAAGAGGGAGCAGCAAGACTGTAAGAGCCAGAGAATCAGGGAGTTTGCTGTGAGACTCTGTCTCCTAGGAATGCCAGAAGCTACAATCATAAAGATCCACTAACACGATTATCCAAACATGAGCTGAAGAAGGAAAACGACAACAGACATGACCAAGTGGACAGGGAAAAGCCCACACAAGGCCTCAGCCCTACACGAAGAACTACAGGCAAGCAAGAAAAGCTGAGAATATGGGAGAGGTGCTCTTCCTCATGGAAGAGCACAATTGGCTGTCAAGTACCAAAGGTCAGCCTTGAAAACAGAGAGCGAGTTATAATTAGGAATCTATGCATATACATATATGCATGTAATAACAATGAAAAGGAGGCCATAAACTTGAAAGAGGACTAGGAGGAGCACATGGAAGGGTTTAGAGGAAGGAAAATGATGTCTTTGTATTATAATCTCAAAAAGAAAAAGAAAAAAGGAACCTGTTTTAATTTTTACAAACTCTATGTTTCCAAAACCTATTTTAGCCGCCATAGAACATTCATTTATTCCTTCTTGTTTATGTAATTTATATTAACATTTTATTCTAAAATATTTATAGAGTAACAGAAAGTTATAAGAAAATGTACAAGGAGATGAAATTCACCCTTCACACAGTTTCCCCCAGTGGTAACAAATTGAGTAGCTGTAGTATAACGTTGCAATCTGAAAATTCGTGTTAGTATAACCCACAGAACTTGTTGTAACATCATTTGTACAGGCATTGTGTGTGTGTGTGTCTCGTAGTGTTACCATTTTCAGATTTGTGGAACCATCATTTCCACAAGGGTCACTTGTACTCTCTCTAGCCACACCCATTCTATTCTCTTCAGCATCTGACAATCATTGATTTGTTCTGCACGTCTCTAATTCTGTCCTTATATAGCCAGGCAGGGTGACACATGCCTGTTCTCCTAGAAATTGGGAGAGTGAGACAGAAAAATTGCTGTACATTTAAAGCCTGTTTGGCTATATAGTGAGTTTCAGTCTAGCACCCTGCTTCAAAAACATGTTATAGGAGTGGAAACACATTAGACATAACCTTTGTGATTGGATTTTTCACTCAGAATGATTCTCTGCACTCCATGGTGTTATCAATAGTTCCTTCCCTTTTATTGTTGAGTAATGTTCCATGGTATAATGCAGCAGCTTGTTTGACCCATCACCCGTTGAATGACACTTAGCCCCTCCTCCTTCTAATACATTATACAAATGGTATTCTAAAGAATACTGCTTTGGTAGGGGAGGGAGAAAAAATACTAATTTTGGAAATTCTCTTCTACAGAAATGATGCAGTTAAAGAAGTATCTTAAAGCATTGAATAAGTTTTAGAAATTAAGCTTTTTTGTTATTTCATTTAGGAATTTCAGAGACGCTGTAACACTTTGATTTCATTGATTGAAAAAGAAAATATGGAAATTGAGGAAAGAGAGAGAGCAGAAAAGAAGAAACGGGCCACTAAAACTCCAATGGTAAAATTTTCAGCATTTTCCTAACTTTTAGGTAGATTTCACTTTTTTTTACACCTTTACAAATGTTTATACAATGTTTAATGCCATCTTGATGTCTGTTACCACGCTGGGTTTTATGAAATGCTAATTGGTTTTAGACAGAAGAAGAATCACACCCTTTTTGTTTGAAGTACATGTGGTTAGGAACTCCACTGTTACAAGACTCGGTATTTAAGAAATGCCTCTCAAATCTAAGCAGAAGCGTAATACAGATGAGATCCTATGAATTGAGACTAAGTCGCCTTGGGAGCAGGGCAAGTTTAGAGTTGGGATGGGACTGTGTGGAGATTGAAACCTGGAGTTCTGAGTCAATCAAGTCATTTGATCTTTGTGGAACTGTGTGTGCGAATAAGAACCCTGAGCAGACATGAAAGCTCTTTTTTCTTTTTTTTTGACAAGAAGTTAAGTGCTGGCTAAAAATGTGATTTTAATCCTGTCTGGTTGCTGTGTATATCTATGATTCAAAATGTTCTTTAGAAGATCATCCTGTTTGAGTGTGTTAAGTAGACCACCATATTTTATCAAATCTAAGATGCTTTCTGTGGTGAGACACAGCATTTTTTTGGCCACTGAGAGATTTGATGCCAAGTATCATCTGTTATCAGTTGTAAGATACATCCTGATGTCAGAGATGCTAAAAGGGGAAAGAAATGTGCACTATAGAAGATACGAAATATGGTGCATTAACATCTATCTTAAATAAAAAATTTCCCCAGAAAGTTTAATATTAAGTAGTTCTTTAAGATAAGAGTACATTTATAAGCCATGTGTAAGTAGATACTTGATGACTATTTTTGATGGATATTTTATGTCTTTTCATAAAAAGAAACACGTTTAAAGTTATTTTACATTGGGTTATATAGTTTGTTGAGCTATATAGGACATTAACTGTGAGTGTAACACTGAAGTGAATATTCATGTTAAAATTTTTTTAATGCATTTACATCCTAGATTTAACATTGTTGGGCCATTTAAAAGTGTGCATTTTGGAGCAGAACATTAAATCTGTTTCCATTTTAGTCACAGAAAAGAAAAGCAGAGTCAGCTACTGAGAGCTCTGGAAAGAAGGATGGCAAGAAGGTGAAATCCTAAAGCCTAGAAATAAAGTTTTAAATGGGAAACTGCTATTTTCTTATTCCCATCTTCAAATGCTAATTGCCAGTTCCAGTGTATTCATGGTACTCTAAGGAAAAAAAAATCTCTTTGGTTTTGATTTCTTGCGTATTTTATATATTTCCCAATACTTTCTATCTGAACTGTGTAGCTTTCTACTTGATGCATTCTAGTATTTTGTGTACTGTATTTTGTGCATTTTATGTCTTCATCAAATCCCTCTCAGTCCTTGTTTTTTGGGTGCTTGTGCTGAGGTGTTAGCTTTTCTATGTTTTCTATGCCGCTGCTTTGAAAGAGAACCTAGATTCTATAGCTGTATTATTGTTGTTTCAGACTTTAAATTTATATGGCTGTGGAAAAATGAATTAAAATGATTTGAGGAGAAAGACTTTTTCACTTCTTTGTTGCTTTCTTTTCTATTGAGTCTGGGCTTGTATGTGTTACTGCACACTGTGATTAGCATAATAATTGTTTCTTTGAGGTCATCTAAATATTTTTTTCCTAAAGAAATAAAAGGTGAGAAAAGAAAAATATTAAAAAGCCTAATATTTGATACTGTGCTTGCTGTCAGTATGCGTTACATTTAAATTATTCTCTAAATATTCAAGTGGGAAAATATAATAAAGAAATGTCTATAAGAAATGTAATTATTTCCTGTTTTTTGTGCAATAGAAAACAACTGTATCTACTGAATTGTACCACTCACTACTATGTATTTTGGTGGAAAGCTAAAACTTTGCTTGCTGATTTGTGCATGATCTTCCATTCCATGGGGCCAACACAGAGGACTCTAGGTGTACCACTTAGATTTAGTAACAACTAAATTAGAAGATGATGCAATGAGGGTTGAACATTGCAGAAGGGCAGCTGTTTTCATTAGGAATGCAGTTATGCTCAGGCAGAAACCTCAGAGTGTCAGGGGTTTTGAACACCAACAATTTGTTTCTTGCTCACACTGCAAATCCCATATAGGTCGGAAAAATAGGGTGGGAGGTGATATTCTCCACAGAGTCACTCAAGAGTGTACACTGACTAAAGTTCTGTTGTTTTATAGTTTAACCGTCTGGCAGTATCTGTCACTGTGGTAGAAGGAGAAGAGAATGGAGAATTTTATACAGTCTCTTTACTGCTTTAGCCCAGAAGTGACACATCATACCTACTTAAATTACACTATCCTCCAACCGGCCACACGGCCCTGTGTATTTCCAAGAGAATAAGCAAATGTAAAGGAACAAATGGAATGTCTTACATTACTGCCTTCACTTACTTGTGCAATGACCCCCAAATTGCAACCCAGAGCAATTAAACTTCAAATCAGATTTTGGGATTTTCCACTCAAATGAGTTGAAAAGCTCCCATCAGTCACCAGACCTGGAGAAAACGATACCCAGAAGAAATTTACTGATGCCCTCAAGTTCTTTGCACTAGAGAAACTCTTGTTTTGTTCTGGGAGGGTGAAGATGAAGGGCGGGAGCATGCACGGTTGGACATTTAAGTCTTTACTTCTTATCCGGTCTCTGTTAACCACAAGTGGTTAATGGCTGAGTTGTATGTGTCTGCCCTAAGGGAGAGAATTTACAGGTAAGTTCTTCAAGCTTTTTCATGAAGCTATTTCCTTGATCAATAGCATGCCTCTTAAGGTTCTTTCTTAGACCAAGGAATTGTGCCATTCAGTTCTTGAAGACTGTCAATGAAGTCCTGAGATCTAATTCTTAGAAACTTGTAAAATGGTTTTATGTAAGAGCTGGAAACACACACACACACAGCAGATGTTGGAACATGACTTTTGTATGTAAAGATAGGCGACTGCATTACTGAATTTAGTCTTCCAAGAAGACCGCCTATGCAGTGATCATCAGATAATGGCACAGTGTAAGTGATGCCATGTTGAGGGGTACAAAATGCCCTAAGTCTGACTCTGAGACCTTTTTTGGTTGTCAAATTTTTACAGAGAAATTAAACTGGCGTAGAAGGTGTCAAAATTCCAGGAAAGAAATAACATTTCAAACAAGAGATCTAGAACTATGGGATTGTATCCCTAGAGGGGGCTGCCATGTTGCAGAAAGAGAAAAGGATAAACAATTTCTCACACCAGCTGCTTGGAGGCCAGAGGAAGAAGAACAGATTGCCGCATGTTTGTATGGGATTTTGTAAGCGTATAAGGACTCCGCACTCTGCTCTTTAGCAACATCATTTTAATTGATGGTACTGAAACATGTCCCAACTTGGTTCTTTGTTTGGAAAGTATGCAACAGGGGAAGGGGTAAAGAAAAGGGGACTCTGAGGAGTCTCCTTCACTCAACCTGTATTCAATCTGTATGGAAGATAACAGTGATTAGGTCTCACAGTAACAGCAAGGATTCGATAGAATCCCTTATAAAGCAGCCATCTTAATCCTGGGCCTTAATTTCCTTAAACTCAACAATGGTGCTGTGTCATCACCCTCTCATTCTCACTATGTGTATCTCTTCTGTGCACAGTCTGATTACATAATTTTTCAATGAAAAATGTCCACAAAAATTTATCCTTTGAGACTCCCTGTGGAGGTTAGTTTACTGAGTAGAGTATTTGTGGCTATGTTGCTTGTTATGATATATGTTTTGGTTTGAAAAGCCTCTATTGAGTTGGTGGAATTACCCAGTATCACCAAAATAAAATGCCATTTCCCCAAATTTTGTCAAAGGTTTGTATTTGTGGCCTAATTGTTCTTTCTCTTAGTAGTAGTTAAGATTCCCTGCCCAGTGTCCAGGCCTGTGATTGATACTTAAATCCACATGGCTTTCTATCCAGGTTGTTTTATCCACTCCAGAAACCCTCAAATTGCCACCAGATTTCTATTTGCTTATAGCCCTTATCACTTTGCTACTCCTCAGTGTATGTTTTCTCAGGTCCACTTTTTTTTTTCTTGCTAGTTCATATTTCCCCTTCTTTTTTATTGGGTTTAGTTATGTAGCTCAGGCTTTTCTCCAGCTTATGTCCCTACTCTTCCAGTATCCCCTGTGCTAGAATTATCCACCATGTGTGCCAGAACAGCTGGCTCTGGGATTGGTTCTTCCATACATTTGCTTGTATTAGAATTGCTGTCGTAGGCTCTGCTTCTGAGATGATGCACAATAAGACGTCTTATATGCATAGGTCTTTTTTGGCCTGAGTGAATTCATGCAATGGTGGAAGATGTTTAAGGGTAAGGAAAGTAATGCCCAAATACCAAATCACAGATCTGTTCTTAGAAGCACCGTACTCCGAGAAAAGTTAGTAGGTGGTGTGACTGTATTGGGACTGGCACAACCTATTGGTGCTAATTTCTCTCCATTGTCAAAAATTTCTCATTTTACCAAATAGATATAATATTGGAACTTACTAGGCTCAGGGCACAATGTCCCCAATGATTTGGTAAGGCCGAAGCTGGTGTCCAGGCCAGTGGTTCATTAAGATGACCAGGTCTTGGCCTTCTTTATTGTGGTATGGTGAATACACAGTACAAAATTCTTTTGACACCTAGCTTTTTTTTTTTTCATCCATTGGTCTGGTGGATCAGTCATTTGCTTTTCTTTTGGGAAAATTATTTAGGTTATTATAGTCAGATCCAGCCTAAATTTTAAAATCAGTTTTAAGCCTTGCTTTCCATATTTCCTCCAAGACCTGCCCTTGGAAGCTTTGATTATTTTCCCTGTCAATACCTGTTAGAATTTAATAATATGCTAGACTAATAAATAATAAGGCCTAATTTTAAGGTTTTCTGTAATCTATAGTATGCTGATAGCAAGCACTAGACATCTAACTGTTTAACTAATTTCATAAATACAGTTTTGAATTATCTTCTTGACAAAGTCAGAGACAGAACAAGGTCTTTTCATAAGGTCCATCTTTACTAGACTATTTGGTATGTTACTTATCAATATTTGTGACTTTGGCATTTTGGTCATCTCTCTGTTCATTTTATGCTAGTTTGGCATTGGCAGATATGACCAAAATATGACCACTAGTATCTCTTTTACTAAGATTTCTATGGTATCTCACCTACTTCTCCCTAGCATGTGCTATCTGTACTGTTTACAACTGAGTCTATGGCTTCTATTAATTACATTTAAATTTGAGATCTGAGTGGGTATATCCCCTACTTTTTTCATATGTCTTTTTTGGTTTCTAAGATCTCAAACTTTCTTTTTTTCCTCCATTTCCTAATTATTTCCTGGTTTGTGTCATAACTTCTAAAACTAAAACATACTGTGGACAAACATTTTTTGCTCATTTAATATATCCTGTAGTTACTTCTTGCTAATCAAGTCTGTTTTATTAAATTTAAAAGAAAAATTTACATTTACTCCCCTTGTCCCAGGCCCCCCCGCTCCCCCCTTCCCGACCACTCTCCCCCTGCTTTCTTAAGATGGGGTAGGATACCCTGCCCTGTGGAAAGCCCAAGACCCTCCTCCCCTCTCCATTTCGGTCTAAGAAGGTGTGCATCCATATAGAATAGGTTCCCGAAAAGCCAATACATGCAGAAGAGATAGGCAGGTCCCTGTGCCATTATCATTGGCTTCTCAGTCAGTCCTCATTGGCAGCCACATTCAGAGTCCAGTTAGGTCATATGCTCCATCAGTCCTGGTCCAGCTGGATTTGATGAGCTCCCAATAGATCAAGCAGTCTCAAGTCTTTAAGTGTATCTAGGACAACACAGTTCTCAAAGCAAAGGTATTCTGGGTCCTAGGCATTGTTTACTTACTGTCTTATTTAGTCTTTCATTAACTTTCCTTCCCCATCTCAATCCATGAACCATCTCCTTTGTCCACATAGTAAATGCAGAGCTTAGTCCATTTTCTTAGTGAATTCTCTACCTGCCTTCAGTGGTTGTACTCAGACTCTGAAATCCATAACCGTTAGACACTTGACCAAGGTCAAGAAGCGATTAGGAGTCTGTTGTCAACTGGATAGTCCTTGCAGTTCACTAGAGGTTGTTTCTTTGTCTTCTCTTCAGAAACATGAACATTAACGGTTGTCCGGTGTCTAAATTAGAACCAACAGGAGAGCACGTTCTGAGGAAAGGACTCAGGAAACTATAGAAGTCCATGACACCCTAGGATTTTATCGCACTGTCAGTTATTTCTTATCTCTGAGCATAGTTTAAAAGGCAAGCAAGAAGGAGAACAGCTTGAATTTGCCATCTAGGTGGCTGCCTAAGTACATGGACCTTATGATCTAATAGGCCAAATGTGTGAGAGACACAGTTATTTTGTTTATGTGAGAGATAGTTGTCTCATATGGAACCTTGTTTTGTAATGCCCAGATACCAAATCACAGATCTGTTCTTAGAAGCACCGTACTCCGAGAAAAGTTAGTAGGTGGTGTGACTGTATTAGGACTGGCACAACCTATTGGTGCTAATTTCTCTCCATTGTCAAAAATTTCTCATTTTACCAAATAGATATAATATTGGAACTTACTAGGCTCAGGGCACAATGTCCCCAATGATTTGGTAAGGCCGAAGCTGGTGTCCAGGCCAGTGGTTCGTTAAGATGACCAGGTCAAACCAATCCTTACTTCTAAACTGCATATTTTCATGAAAATTAACCCTTGCCAGTTACAAACAGGAGCTAACATCCTAGTATTCCGCCACCAGTCATTCAAGTATGAATGACTGTTCTCTGTAACCTTATTTTCCAGTTTCAGTGCTGGGGGCAAATAGTTGCTTGTATCTTCTGAGAGCAAATCTGTGGTAGGGATGGAGATGAGCTCCAGATGCTGTTAAGGGACAAACCATGGTGATAAGCAGCCAGGGAATATCTGAGTCCTGCTTTAGCACTGCTGTCTATTTGTATTCCACACAGGATGCATGTGCCCAAAGGGTGACCCAGGAAGCACATATATTTTATCCAGTGGGACATTAGCCCCAAACCTTAGATCAACACTCTACTGAGCTAGTCTTTATCATAAGGGGGCTTAGGAGAGAGGCAGCCTGGAACTCAATACCGAAACAGGATGAGTAGCTGAATATTTCCTTTAAGGCAAAAACCAACTTTCAGAATTTGTTGTTCCAGAAAGAAAAGCAATCATAGCTACCATCCCAGAAAAGAGCCTTCCTATATGTGCTGGGTTGCTTATATTCTCAAGGTTCTATACACTAGAAATTGTTCTTCAGTGCTCGAAGGTATTGCCAGTCATTTCAGTACTCTTCTGCTACTTAGAGGGTAGGTGGAGAGTGTAGCAGAGAGGATCTTTGAACTTCTTCCTTTGAAAGTCAGTGTGCTCACCATGCTTAGACTGCTCAGATTCGGTAATGGGGTCAGGTCCTACAGCTCATGGTTGATTATATGTTCACATGTGACTAGAACATTGAGTAACATAAAAAATATGACAAGAGGTGCTGTGATACAAAAGTACAGCATTGAGGATTCTCTCCAGGGCTTTGCATATGCTCAGCAATGCTCTACTGAGCACCCCCAGTCCCAAGCTTCATAACTTATCATGAGAACTGTATTCTCTACATAAGATCCTAATCACTCAGGTAATGTTATTTCCCTTCTCAGATCTTTGATTGGGTTGAAGATTAGATAAATGTAGTTAGTTACTTTCTTCTCACGACTTGGCCAATTTATTGATTGCATAAGAATTAAGTTAGTTGACTGAGATGGAGGGGGGAGGGCCTTGGGCTTCCCATAGGACAGGGTATCCTGAACCATCATAAGGAAGCAGGGGGAGGGAAGTGGAGTAGTGGGGGAGCGGGAGGGCCGGGAACAAGGGGAGTAAATGTAAATTTTTCTTTTAACAATAAAAATTAAAAAAAAGATTTCTTACTACCTACTTGTGTGTGTGTGTGCATGTATGTATGTGCATGTGTGTGTGTGTTGGTGAGACTTTCATTGAGCTTGAGTCCTTGAGAACAATGGTTTTGAGTCTTCTGAGAGATGGCAATGGCTTCTGGCCACCACACCAGCAGAAAACAAGCTACTTTTAGAAGCAACAATAAGCACACATCTGTTGCACTTTGAATAGGCCTGGGATTTAAAATAGAGTGTTCTGTAGTATTTTTCAAAAGCACTCTAAACTGTGCGTGCATAGTTTGCATACTATAATTTTCCCCTGTGGAAATCTTCCACAGTGCTAGGTAGGTGCTGTGACATGACAAGCTGCACTGGGTCTGGTCCATGGGACTGGAACCTGGGATTGTGTTGCAAGAGGAAGGGATTTGGACTTGCCATGCTGAAAGCAAACATTCCGAATTGTATTCAGAATTGTTAACGCAAAACTTTGATGACAACTGTGTTTGCTTTGGCTTTATTTTAGTTAGACTCTGTATCTGATTTCATTGCAAAACAAACCACCCTAAAACTTAGTGTCTCAAAACAACACTATTTAACTTGCAATTGGGTTAGGTGTGGGCAGTTTGAGTTAAACACAATATCTCATGTGTTCAGTTGCTTAAGTTATCAAATCTCTATACATCAGAAGAAATACTTATAAGCTGAAATGGGGGTATTAAATGAAACTCTGAATAAAGTTGAATTATTACATCTCAAGTGGGCTGTATTTTGAGTGGAGGAAAATGCAAAATTCAGAAACTTAATGTTCCTGCAGTCACAATGGCAGGGTCAAACTAGGCTATCCTCTTTTGTCTGAGCAGGCCCTGAGGTCCAGAGATGGCCCTATTACTCTATTACTGCTGTCACCAGGATAGCACACAGGTAGTCTTTTTGTAGGCATGACACTTCTGACTCAAGTATCCAAGGTGTTTGCTTCAAAACAAGCTGTCATATCTCCCCATGTCTGCCACCCAAATTATCAAGGTCTGTGATCCCTTGATTGCCATTTCATTGCTGCTGCTTTATTGTTGTCCATTATGACTAAATCGATGTGTCCAGGACAAAATGTTCCTCTCATCTCACTGGCCCCTAAGTGAGTGTCTTACGGAGGCCATCCTTGAGCACAGGTGATGTAGCAGAGCCTGTTCTAGAATTTAGACACTTCAGCTCTTAAGAAGGACTAATTTTGTTGAGTATGCCACCTCACAGATCCAGTCCTGTGTCTGTGTGACACAGGGGCGTAAGCAAGGACTGGATCACTGCTGCCTTTCCTTTCCTTTCTCTTCTCTTTTAGATTCTTTTCTTTTATTCTTTTCTCATACATTACATCCTGATCACAGTTTCCCCACCCACCATGTACCCTAGTTCTCCCCCGCACCTCCCCTCCCCACATATCCACTCCTCCCCTGCCGTACTTTTGTACTTACTGTTATTTGATAATTAGAAGCTTTGCTGTGCTGTGTGCCCTGGCCAAAGTCACCTCTGTCCATTTGATGAATGGCGCTACTTTAGTCACTCATCCAAATGTACTTATACATCTGTCATTCGTGCATCTATTCATTTTTACTGCATTGATTTCCAACTTGGCCTTAGATTAAACCTCTTAAACGGGACTGTGATCACACCTCTTAAACATGGTATGATCAGTTATCCCACAGAATGCTTTTCAAGTTTTGAAGCCACATGGAGGAGGTATTTGTCTGTTTCATTTTTCCATTTGTTTGCGTTTCTCATAAGTGAATTTTGTCACTGTAAACTTAAAGCAGATGCTTAAAGTAAATGGGGCTCCCTGCAGACATTCTAGTAACTTACTTGGACTAAAGAGGGTGGATCAGGAGTATAGAGAGGTAATCATATAGGTACCATGATCTATATCTTGATTTCCCTGTCATTGTCTTTCTTTCCCTGTCTTTCTATCTATATGTGTCTATTAGCTTAAGGCAGTGTTCTCAGCCTTCCTAATGCTGTGACTCTTTAATACAGTTCCTCATATTGTGGTGACCCCCTATGGTATATATCAATTTATTAAAATGGGAGATATGGGGAAAACAGACTCACAGAGCTAGGAATCTGGCCACATGCTGGTTGATTCATGGTGCTTGACCTGGCCTTCACCACCCAAGAGAGCACACAACCTTTGTCTATCTCCTCTTAAGAGATTACGTCCTGTCTACAGGAAAGAAACCACACCCTAAGGGTGGTACTCCAAAGCTATTGGTAGAGTGAATTCCTACAATACCCTTCCCTAAAATTATTTCTTTGCTACTTCATAACTGTACATTTGCTACTGTTATGAATCATAATGTAAATATCTGATATGCAGGATATCTGGTATGTGACTTCCCCCAAAGTGGTCGCGACCTACAGGTTGGTTTAATTTGAGAGCTCATGGTTCTAGAGGGTTAGAGTCTATGACCATCATGATGGAGAACATGGTAACAGTCAGGCAGGCATGGGCCTGAAGTGTAACATGGTGGCTTTCTTGTTGGTGTTTCTGTCTTGCCCACTTCCCACAGTCAGTAAGCCCCAAAGAAATCACACAGAGATGTCTATATTAGGTTATTAAAGGGCCTGCTTGTTGAGGTTTCCATCCTGCCCAGTTCCCACAGTCTTTAGGTCCCAAAGAAAATCACACAGAGAGTTTTCATTAATTATAAACTGATTGGCCCATTAGCTCAGGCTTTGTATTAGTTCAGGCTTCGTATTAGCTCTTATAACTTATATAGCCCATTTTTCTTATCTATGTTAGCCACATGGCTTAATACCTTTTTCAGCGGGGCAGGTCACAGCCTGCTTCTTCCATGGTCTGGGCAGGACTGGGGAGGAATGGGCTTCCTCCTTCCCAGCATTCCCCTGTTCTCTTTGTCCCACCTTTACTTCCTGTCTGGTTGTCCCACCTATATTTCCCTCCTGGCCAATCAGCGTTTATTTAAAACATAATTGACAGAATACAGACAATTCTCCCACACCACTGAAGCAGTAAATGAGAGTTTACATGTTGAGACAATAATCACAAGGTCGAGAGAGAGAGGTAATTAGGAATGTAGTGGGCTTTTGCAACCTCAAAGCCCACTCCAGTTGACACACCTCCTCAAATTAGGCCACACTTTCTAATCCTTCCCAAACATTATCACTAACTGAAATCCAAGCATTCAAATATATGAACCTATGGGGCCATTTTCATTCAAGCCATCATGGTTACTGAATCCATTTTAGGATGATGGTCAGGGACTGCTTTGTGGATGAGGTAATGTCTCAGTTAAACATCTGATAACTAATAGAGCAATCTTAGTAAGGGTAGTAGTCATGGAGAGAGGAAAGCATGTTTTATGCAGATGAATGCCAGGCAAGAGTATGACTTAGTTGTTAGTGGAGTGAATATTTAAAACATCTATCTTCCTTCCATAGTATGTTTCATGAGTATGGCTTCTGACAAAGCACTACTCATTTTTACCCTTGCCTTAAGGGATGGCATAATGATTTCATTTCTTGGAATTCCATGTTTGGTAATACATTTTGCTTCTACTTTATTATGATTTGTTATGCTTCATCTGACCTCAGGGTACATTTTTGTAAACCTTTGCCCTTATTTCTAATTGCTAGAGTTGTCAAATTCTGAATGGGAGGATCACATAGGTACAGATTGTCTCCTATGTATGGTCACTTATAGGTAAGGGGCTCTGCTGACTTGGCTATATGTGTGACAGATGTCATGCTCTATGGCTAAAGGATGAAACAATATAATATAAAGCTGGCCATTGTATGCAATAGGCTGCAGGAAAACAGTGTTATCATCAGGCCTCTATTGACACCTCCCTAAAGTCTATTTCTTGCCAATTGGTGCACTGAGATTCTCCCCGATGCAATAACAAAGTTGTCTTTCCTAACCCCATTCAGCTGTTACACCTTAATCACACAAACCTCTCTTCCAGGAGAAAGACAAGCCAGTTTCATTCAGAAGCAATGCCAGAGGAACATATTAACTGCCTGTCAGTTACAGTGTCTGTAATTTTTAGAGGACATCTCCATAGTTCCAAGTTTTCTGGGCCTGCCATTTCCTAGAGTACATCTTGCATCATGTTGCTCCTCAGAGATGGGTAATTATCAGCTGGAGGCAATAAGCACACTCGTATTGCAGAGAAGTGAGTTCTTCATCAGCGTTTCTGAGAAACTCGAGAATCTGCCTCGAGGCAGGTGTTGCCTCCAAGATGCCCATAGGGCAGAAGCAATCTGTTTCCAGGTACTTTTGGCACCCTGGGCAAAGCCACCTTAGAGATTTGGTTCTCAATTTTGATTTTTGCCTCAAACACCTGGATGGCCTGTTTAAACCATGGCTGTGGAAGCTCACCCTCAGCACCCCCAAATCAGTAGGAATTTGCAATCCTTACAAATTTCCAGGTGGTGTTCATGTTGTTGGGGAATCACACCATTCTTTTTTTTTTGGTTTTTTGAGACAGGGTTTCTCTGTAGCTTTGGAGCCTGTCCTGGAACTAGCTCTTGTAGACCAGGCTGGTCTTGAACTTACAGATATTCTCCTGCCTCTGCCTCCCGAGTGCTGGGATTAAAGGCGTGCACCACCACCGCCTACTGAATCACACCATTCTTGAATGTTGCTTTGAATCAGGCCTTTGGCGGCTGAGTAGAAGTGAGTTTCTGTTGTATTGTTGGTAAGTTCCATCCAGAAAAAAATTCTCTAGGTTGTTTGCTACTTGCATTTTTCTGAACCCTTCATTGTGTAAACCCCAAACAAGACTCCTTGTGTTCTGTCCCTCCTGGCAGCTGGTTTGCCACTCTTCCCCGTGTGCTGATTGTCAGATCTACAGTTACTTTTATAATGAACTGCTGCTACTTGGGTAGATCTCCAGCTCTTGTCATCTGCTGTGTATTTAGTGACTCTGTTTTCATCACTTCTGCTAGGAAAGGATTAACCTCTATGTATATCAGTCTCTTCATCTTTCTTAAATTCCCAAGACTAGGGATGTGGTCCAGTGATTACATTATCTTTCTGTACCAGTCACCAAAGGTTTGATCCTGATTGTCATTTCATCCTGAGTTTCATAGCAGCTAGTAGAAAGAAGACTCACACGGTAAATAACACAGTTGGCTAGGCAGTAGGTGCTGAGAGTAGTTGGACCAAGGGGTTGGTGTTTGGAAAGTGATAATGAGCATTTTGAATACTGCGGATTAACAGGCAGGGTTAATTTTCTAGATAGACTCCAACATACTGGTGGTTTTAATAATACTAACATGTAATGTACTATTAAATATAACACCAATTAAAATATAATACCAACAATATTTAACAACTGAGCTAGGCCCCAAATGATCTGATCCATTTCTACAACTCTCTATAACTTCTGACTAACCAGTAGCTACAGATTTGTGTTCCAAGCTTCTGCTTTACAGCTAAAGTTAGTTTCCATTTTGACTTGCTTATTTCTGTGTCATACCAATTACTAAATAATTTGAATGCCTCTCCAATGACTTAGATAGAGGATCCAAAACTACATTGCCAGGAAAAATATTCATATTTATAAAATATGTTCTATGCATAGTTATTTTGGTATAGTTGTAAACAATGTATTTAGTGGATTGGTTGATTTTTTTCTAAAGAAATGTTAGCATTTCCTACCTTGAATTAGGCTTTCACCATAGTTTTATAAGAAAAAAAAATCACAAGAGGAGAAATCATGTACTGAAATTGTTTTAAATTGATAATCTTCACTTAGGTTCAATATCTTTTGCCTGAAAAATAAAATTTGGTCCTAAATATGATTGATGAAATTGTCAATTTGACAATCCAGCAAAACTGGGCTAAAGAAAAAGTTCCTCTATTCTTTACAGAGAAGAACAGATTCCACAGCAGAAACAAATCTATTAGAATGTTTCATAGGGCTATAATGTAAAACAACATCAGAGTAAATCAAACATTGTTGAGTGCTTTTATTCCTAGAAGGGATTCTGTATGGTAAGCAATGCCTGGCCACAATGGTATGTAGAATGGCTGATTTAAGAATTCAATAAATAATCATGTCCCCAAATGGATATATAATGATTCCTTGGACACACAATCCTTTGAAACAATGTAGAATTTATCAACCAACCAACAGTGAAGTGTATATGACATAAATTTTTGAACTTCAACAGAATATCATCCTGGAAGGTATATTTTCTGGAAGCTGAAATATGTTTACTAAAAGGAGCTACATTTAAATAACATAGACTCTAGGAAATGCAAAAGGAGAAAAGAGCATTACTTAATAATTGTCTTTTGTTGCTGACCCTTTCAGTGTATAAAGTAATAAAAGTGTACAACTCAGATTTATTAAAATAACAAAGCATGACTATAAAGCAATGTATGTACTTGTGTGGGGAGGGTATTAGGACCATTACTTTAAGTTCTGTGATTCCTGTTCCTGGAGGAGAAGACCAGCAAATACATTCTCTACTAGATCCCCTGAAATACTCCTACTTCCTACACTCCTGCTAAGCATGAGAAACAAGGGAGAGGCATCAAAGTGTAGGTTCAGTATAGCTTTGGGTAATGAAATTACTCTGGTGCTTAATTGTTTTTTTTCACTTTGTTGGTATGTGGGGTTTATACACTATCTTACTTCTGAGTACTATCTTGCCTATCTGTAATGTGGGCATGGTATACTTAGAGCTGACATTCAGCTCATACTTACAGTATGAGTAGAACACCTGTTCAGAGTTAAGTTCTGTTCTGACTTGAAAAGTGTCTACTCTGATGGCTGCACATGATATCCTGGTTATTAACTATTTTGGCTGTCATAACAAAGACTTGATGGGTAGGGTTCTTAACAACATAAAATGAGATAGTATATGTGAGGTTCCTGATACATAGCTATTTACTCTCTAAATATTCCTTTTTATTTCTCCCCCACAAGAATTACAAGCATGTAGTTTTCAATCTAAATAAAGGGAAAGAAACTTTTCTAGCAGTTTTACTTTTGATATTAATAGAATAAGGAAACACCGGGGAGAGCCTGGGGCTGTGGGAGGGTGGAGATCGAGGAAGGGTGGATATTGGAGAAGGGAATAAGATATCTACATTAACAGGAGTCATTCTAAGATTTGCAAGAGACTTGTCTC
>JAQHUG010000060.1:6646356-6666907 GCA_028555095.1 Dicrostonyx torquatus | reverse complement strand
GATTTTTAAATTTATTTTATCTAACAACCATAGTTTTCAGTCCCTCCTCTCCTCTTATTCTTTCACCCCACCTCCTTTCTATCCCCCATCCACTCCTTAGGAAGGGTAAGGCCTCCCATGGAAGTCAACAAAGCTTGGCATATCAAGTTGAGGCAGGACCAAGCTCCTTCCCCCTGCATAAAGGCTGAGTGAGGCATTCCACCATAGTGAATAGGTGAAACATATTTTTAAAATTATTTATTAGTTGTGTATGTTTATCTGTGTGTCTTCTCTGTGTATGTACGTGCATGCGTGTTAATGTCAGAGGTCAATTTTGTGGAGTTGGTTCTCACCATCTACCTTCATGAGGGTTTCAGGACTTGAACTCAGGTCATCAGGTTTGTACCATCAGACAGCCAACACCTTTGCCTACTAAGCCATCTTACTAGCTCCTGGATTTTGTTATATAAAATATGGATTATACATTTTTGAAATTTTGATCATTTACTTCTAAAGTTATTGTGCTTTTATTTATTGTGATTACTGATGTACCTGGACTTCTTAATTAATTGCAATCTTGGGATTTAAACTCAGAGCCTTATATATGCAATGTATTATTATTCTGTATACGTTACATCACTTCAAGCTTTGCTTTTTTTTTTTTAAAAAAATAGCATTTTGATCTAATTCATAGATTACAGTATTTTTAACTGTTAACACTTTAAAGGCTTTGCTATATTCACAAAATGATATAATCATCACTGTAACTGGACTGGCAGAAATGAAGATATTCTAAAGAAATACATGTCTTTCAGACTATAGAAACAATGGGCCTCAAACAAAGAGTGACTTTCCCGGGACGCTCATGGAAGAAAGAAAGAGTGGCAACCAGAGAGGGAACTTGTCTTCTGGAAAGAGATTTCACATAGTTCTAACAAAGTAAGATGAAACTGAAATACAGGTAATGATGGACTTAAGTTGAGAGGGACCACATCTTGACTAGGGTTGCCTGCATATGTGTATGATTTGCCCTCTATTTAAATTTTGATCTCATTTCAGGACCACAAAGATGGGCTTGCAAGGTTTGTTGGATTGCTTTGTTCCTCTTCTCAACGTGGCCCCATTGAATAAATCTCCCTCTTTTGTTTTCCACTTTTAGTTTTGCTCTCTTTATTTGCTTATTGAGGACAGGTAGGCATACCTGACGTGGTGCACAGGTCAAGTCTGATGGCATCATGGCGACCTAATCTTAAAACACGCTCATTTCATAAAAAAATCCCTATACACATCAGCAATCTTCTCCTCCTCTGCTAACTTCTGGCAGCCTCTCGTCTCTTTTCTGTCTCCATGAATTTGCCTATTCTGGATTAGTTATAAAAATGCAAAGGGGGTTTTGAAATGAGGCAAATATAATGTACTCATGTAAGGAATCTTTAGAAATTAAAAAAGAAGATATATAAATCAAACATTCACTGGTAGTAAATCATAGCTTATTTTAAAACAATCATTTTGTATGCATACAATTTTCTCATTTGTTAAAGACTAAAGAAATGTGTTTTAAAGATGCAATTCCAAATGTGTGGCTTTTATATTCAGCTTTCTTTAGTGAGTATCATGTTTTCATGGCTCACCCACGTAGCCTGGGTGATATTCATGCCTTTTGTGGACACATTGTATTTCATTACATGGGTAAATCACAGTTTGATTTCCTGTTCATCAATTGATTGGTGTTTCAATTGTTTGTCCCTTCTGGTTGCCGTAACAAATGCTGCCCTGAACATTTGCATGTAAATGTTTTGTAGACACATGCTTTCAGTTCTCTTTCTGAATAATGTAAGAAAACCATAACTGCAGTTTCCATGTTATTTCCTAGAATATTAATTTTATCACCAAGCTATTCTTGACTGTTCTCAATGTTTATTTTGAAGTTAGGTGTCTTTTGTATTTGAAAACATGTTCTTCATTTTCTCTGTTTACCAATGTTTCTTGTGCCCTAAATATTCCTCCTGAAATTATGTCTTGTTTTGTACAGAAGTACATATTTTCATTGTCTTCGGCAAAGGTCTATGAATGGAAAATGCTCTTAAGCCTTGTTTGTCAGAAACTGCCTTTTGTTTATTCTCATTTCTTAATGATTGTTTAGCCAGGAACAAGCTTCAGGGTAGCAGTATTTTTTTCCCTCATCTCTTTGAAGCTATCATTCCATTTTGTTTGAGCCTCTATTGTCAATCTAATAGTCATTTCTTTGTAAGACTATTTTGTTTTGTTCTGTTTTATCTTTGGCTTTCTGCATAATGAGTTGCCAAAAAGCCAGTGATTGGCACTTAGGATAGAAGAGTTCATTACTTTGAAGCTAAATATAAAACTGCTTCCTGAATATTCAGTCAGTGAAAAAAACACTCAGCTGGTTTGTGGTGATTTGGGAAGTTAATTTAAACTTCACATGGTGCTGTGTTAAAGAAAAGACATTTTTATAGCATCTGCAGAGCTGATGTATACTCCATTTCTTGAGCTACAATGCAGTGTCAATAGGGTCAAGTGACTTTTCTTGCAAACAGAAGATTGCAGGAGAATAAAAGGAAGATTAAAAGAAATGAAACATACAGAAAAAGAGTGTAGTATTATGTACTATGTCTTAGAAAACATGGAAGAACTGACTTTGTGAACACTTGCTGTGTCATGCAGCAATGTGCTGTACAGTTTTAATAAGAAAGAGCATCAGCATGAGATTTTTTTATTTATATCAAAATCAGTAGTTTACAAACTATACAAAGCATCTTTGAATGTAAGAGCAAGAACTGAGACAATGTCATTTCTTCACCCCCTCCAGCCCTTCATTCCCCACTTAAATGAAGCTTAGTTGTTGCTAACCTATAGCTTTCATAAAAACACATTTACATAATAGAATGAAAGGACAATGGCATTTATCTCACAATGGTTGTGTGTCTCATGTCCTCATGTCCCCATAAGGCTTAGGGAATGGCATCATGCTGTCACAGGGCTAAGAAAAAAATGAACTAACTTTAATTCCAGTGAGAATTAAAGATGAGCAAAAGAATACCTAGGAGGAAGGAACTCGTTGATGAACTATTTCACTTTGGGGTCCCATGCTACATTTTCAGAATTTTAAATGAGTCTAGTTAATGATGGAGAATACCATCTTCAAGGGAGTGTAAATGATCATGCAAAGTCATTCATGTGTAATATAAAAGGGAAAAATTAGACTCAGAGAGCTGATGTCTTGAGTTGGGTCACAACAGAATTGGGTCAAAATCTTAACTCCTAGCTCAGTGTTCTTTCTGACAGCTGATACAAATTAAAACTTGTGTTGTCTAGTTTTATTTTTTTGTAAGACGGGGTTTCAGGGCTTAGGGTATTACTCATTAGTGGGGTCCTGGCCTAGTATATACAAGCAATTGGTTTTGATCCCCAACACAACACTAAAAGAAAATGTTGTATTTGTCTCTTAACAGAATACGATGAACTATGCTTTAAAACAATAGAAATTTCCTCTACTTTTTGGAGGTTAGAAGTCTAAAATCAAGGTGTTAGCATGACTACATGTCCCTCTGGACTATGGGAACAATGCTTTCTTAAATCTTTCTAGATTCTAGGAGTAATCCTTGGTCCCCAGTGTTCCTTGGTTTGCACTGCAATCCTCCATTTCCTTCTTCTCTTGTCAAATGGCACTCTTCTTGAGTGTCATTCTTCAAATTACTTTCTTCCTATAAGGGCCCTCGTCATATTGGAGTAGGGATCAAATTAATGATTTTCTTAACATAAGTACAGCTTTAAATACTATACTTCTGAATGAAAGTATTTTTGGGAGACACAGTTCAATTCACAGTGATAGCTTTGTTGAAAAGTAATTAACACTTATAATAATTCATCTGTTAAAATGACAAGATCTGTCTGTTGGTTTTAGTATATTTGCAGTGTTGTACAATAATGTAACTTCAGAACTTTCATCCTTCCTGATAAAAATTCCATACAATTAGTACTTCCTCTCAATTTCCCTTCTTCCTACTTCAGCCCTAAGAAACTATCAATCCAGTTTATTTTCTACATACATGTGCAGTATGGACACTATATACAAATATAATCGTGCAATATGTGATCAATTCTGACAGATCTTTCACTTAGAAAATTTCTTTTAAGGTTAATAAATGTTATAGCATGTAGCAGTGTTTTTTTTAGCCACTTGTGTGGCTAAATACTATTTTACTGTAGATACTATACTACACTTTGTCTACCCATGTAGTAATAGGAGGAGTGGAATGTGTTCCCTGGCGACCGACTCCCGGCTGCGGGCCTCCTTCTGGCCTGAAATAACTACACACAAATTGGATTCATTTAACACACTGCCTGGCCCATTATCTTTAGCCTTTTCTTGGTTAACTCTCACATCTTAAACTAATCCATTTCTAGAAATCTGTGTATCACCATGAGGTGGTGACTTACCGGAAGATTCTAATCTATGTCCATCTCAGGTAGGAGCATCATGGCATCTGCACACTTCCCTTCTCCCAAGCCTTCTGTTCTGTCTACTCCACCCACCTAAGGGTTGATCTATCCTACAGGCCAAGGCAGTTTCTTTATTAACCAATGAAAGCAATACAAAATACAGAAGAACCCTCCTACACTATACCCACTCATCAGTTGATGGACGTGAGTTATTTTCCACATTAGGACTGTCTATTATTGATACTGCTACTATGTTTTTTTAATGTGAAAACTCTCATATAGATATATATTTTTATTTCTCTTTGATGCATGACTAGGAATGGAATTTCTGGGTGTTGTGGTAGGTCCTTATTTTATCACTTGAAGAACTTCCATATAATTTTTCATAGTGACTACTATTTTACATTCCTACCAGACATGAATGGAGTTTTAGTTCCTCAACATCATTCCCATATTGTTTATGCTTTATCTTTATTTATTATGATCAATGTAGTTGGGATAAAGTATTATTGCATCATAGTTATGATTGCATTTCATTGATAACTAATGGTGGGGAGCCTCTTTTTGTGTGCTATTGATCATTTGCACATCTTTGGAGAAATGTCTTTCCAGGTCATTTAAACATACTTTTAATTGAGTTGCTTGCTTTTTCTTGTTGAGTTGTTCTTGCAATCTTGTGGTTTGCAAGGATTTTCTTCCAGTCTACTGATTCTATTTTCATGTCTGCTTTTTTAAAGACGAGTTTTCACTGCAGAGCCCTGGTCGGCACAGTTCTTGCTTATAATAAATTAGGGTGCCTCGAACTTACAGAGATTCACCTGCATTTGCTTCCTGAGTGCTGCAGTTATTGGTGTTTGCCACTGTACCTGGACTTATATGTCTTATGAATAGCAACAGTTTTAAATTTTGATGAAGCCCATTATTTTTATTTTTTCTCATACTCTTCTTTGAATTTTCCCCCAAATCTAAGTTTGTGAACATTTTACTTTTACATTTTCTTATACAAACGTCATAGTTTTATCTCTTAAATTTGGGAGTTTGATATATTTTCAGTTAGTATTTCTCTGTTTTATGAGGTAAAGGTTCAACTTATTTCTTTTGCATGTCCCCACGGCATTTATTAAAAAGAATGTGCTCTTCCATGAAATAGACTTGGCAGTCTGGTTGAAAATCAGCTGGTTGAAGGCACATAGCTTTAGCTTTGGGCTCCTGACTCATCTACTATGCCTTGTCATTGCTTTTCAGTAAAACTTGAAATATGGAAGCATGAATTATATACCTTACTTTTCTTTATTGAAGTTTTCTTCTTTTCCTATTTAGGGAACCTTGTAATTCCATGTGAATTTTAGAATAATTTTGTCAGTTTCTACAAAGAAGCCATCTGGGATTCTGTCAAGGATTATGTTGAATATGTGCATCAGCGTGCAAAAATTTTAAAAATCCTAGGATTTCCAAACCATGAACACAAGATATTTTTCCAGTTATTTAGATTTTTAGGTTGTTTCAGCAATGCGTACTGTTTCAGAGTAAAAATTTATCTTTCTTTTAAAATTATTGCATAATTATTTTGTCCTTTCTGATGCTATTGCAGATGCAAAGTTTTCAGGCTTTTTATTTCACTTGTATAAAAATTAGGCTAGTTTTGCATATAAATATTTTATTTTGCGAACAGTGAGTTTCTTTATTAATTCTAATGGGTTTTTAGTAAATTCTTCAGTGTTTTCTATATTCACGATTATTCTCTTTTTAACTTTTGTATGTCTTTTAAATTACATTATATTTAAATTTTGATGAAGTCCAAATTATTTATTTAATTTGGTCTCTCTTCATATCATATTGAAGAAACCTTTGGAAATGAAAATGGTTCTACTGTTTCCAGCCTGGGTGATTTTGTTTGTTTATTTTTTCTTGAATTATTATATTGACTAGAGTTGCAGTGCTGAATAGATGTGCAACAGTTAAGCATCCTTGTCTCTTCTAAACTGGAGACGTCTTTTCTTGGAAGAGATGATGTTAACTATGGATTCGAAGCTCTCTTTCAGCTTGTTTTCACCTATTTTTCTACTGACATCCTCTGTATGCTTGTTGCCCAGCTCCACCCGAGGCTTGCTCACAAAACCTCAGTGGATGAGCCTGATTTTCCCCTTCTTACCACATGCCCTGTTTAATTTTGTGTCTGTTGATTATAAAGTTAAGCAAATGCCCATTTTTTTCCACAGAAAACTTAGCTTACACACTTCCTTAGGGTAAAACTCTATTTCCTAGATTATTGTGCCATGATTTCTCCAGCAAACTCAGTGGACAAACTTATCTGGATACACACACTCAACAAAAAGTGATTCTTTAGCTACTCATTTCCTGCATGCTTGAAGTTTATACATTTGACTTTAGCTTGGCCTAGATCACGTCACCTCCTAAATACTCTTTTGTTATTTCACTTGTCTTTGTCTTGGTTTCACCACCTAGAGTATAAGTTTTTCCGGAAAAAGAACCAAGAAGATTATATTTGAATTTATTTCTCACAGGACTCAACATATAAAGGCTTACTGAAACAAAACTGCCTGATGAGCTATGATGGTCTTCATCTGAATTTATTCTCCTAGAAAAAATCTTCTGTCCTCTGCGAACTGTTCTGATCATCAGGGACTACCTGGATACCACCATAGTCCCCTATCAGTTCTCATCTCTATTTCCAAATCACCAAGCCATTTTCTTCTCTTCTTCTTATATCAGCTGAGTTTCAGGAGGGAGATAATTGGCTCCATCAATTTTAACAGCTTAATGAAACTCTCAGCCATGTTTACCTGCTTTCCTTCCAGGGTAAATGTACCACAAGTCAAGGCAAAGTCATTCCCATAGCCCTTATTTAGAAAATGTATGATTTTTATATTGTCCCCATTAAAGCAATACAGTTCACTAGCTGTAGCCTCCAACATGACCTCCTTTAAAAATGAGTGCCTCTCAGTGTGAAATGGTCATTTTCAAGGCCAGGCCCATGCTGGGGTTGAGATTTTGTAACAAAGGTCCTAGATTACTGAGTATACTGTCTAATGGTACTTTGCTTTCTGTGGCATTTGCTTGTTTTTTTTCTTTTTTTTTGTGTGTGTGTGTCTGTGTGCTGTCCTGCAACTAAAATATGGACATCTTCCAGCTCTATACCACTACCACCAAGCATAGCAAATGCCACAGAAGGAAAATATCCTTTGCAAAACACATACCACAAATAAATTGACTGTAGGTTTTGGTTTTGCAGCCTAAACAACTAAAGAGGCACTCTGTATTCTAAGTAGACTTTATTATGCTTTCTGCTGAGCAGAAAGCCTGTTTCAGGAACAGGGGGATAGGTAAGTCAATACATGACTGCTGCTTTAGGGGAGTTTATAGTTTTAGTAGGGCGCTAAAAGCAATGGACTTCAGAGGAAGTATTAAGTTACAAATGTGGATATTTGCCAAAATGAGGCTTAGGAGCATAGGGTCAGAATGAATTTTGAAAGATGATGATGTCTCACGGTTGACTTGGAAAGACAGGAAGAGCAGTATAAGGAATAGGCAGAAAGCAACAAGAGGTTAGCAGCGGGAAATAGCTCAGTCTTTAAAGTGCTTGCCCCACATGCCTGAGGATGTGAGTTTGATCTTCAGAATATTTATAAAAATGGACAGGCATGGTGATAATATTCCTGCTCTCATAAACTCTCAGGGGCTTTGTTTGCCCACACAAGGCCTGCACGGTATCAAACTAGTCAACATTGAAGCAAAGAGAGGAGAGGGACCCATGAGCCTCTAACTCTAACTGAAGAATATTCACAATTGATGGTTATTGGGAGGGAAAGCCAGTTTTTTTTTAACGGTGTGAATGACCACTGATAGGTTGGCTATGCTCTAGTGGATGTCCCTGAACCCATGATTATTTGGAGCACACAAATTGGATGTGGTAATTGTTAAAAACAAAGAGGACATGAAATTGGGGGAGGGTAGGAAGGTAGGGATAGATCTGGGAGGGGTTAAGAAAAGGAGTGGGGCGTGATTATGATGAAAAGACATTGCAAGAAATTCTAAAAGAATTAATAAAAATTATTTTAAAAATAGACTTATAAAGTTAGCCCTAGGGAGGGAGAGATGAATGGATCCCTGAGGTTCACTAGCCACACAACATGGCTTACTCATCAAGTTCCAGGCCAATTAGAGACCCTGTCTCAAAAATCAAGGTGGCTAGCTCCTGAGGAATGACATTCGAGGTTGACCTCTGTTCTCCGTAGGCACACTCATACACCTCTACATGCATACACATATATGAACTTACACAAACATGTACCCATACACACCTACTTTTCCCCATAGAAAAATAAGGTAATAACAACTTGAGAAAGTATTTGAATATCCACATCAACAATCATTTGGAGAGGATGTTGTAAAAGTAAGATGAATCTAGGGTATGTTACAAATGGGTAGAATTGTTACCCATAACTGAATGTTGGGGAAGTCTCCAAGATAAGGAGATTATATTGAGCATCTACCTAGTGTTTCCAGGATCTTGTTTTCATTTAAGAAAGCATTCGGGGATGAGCCTAAGTAAAGGAATGGGAAGAAGTTTATAACAGGTCAAAGGTACACACTCAAGGAATGAGGATGGCCTTTTCAAGACAGATTCACATTGTAAGATTTTTGATAGTTTTTATACTGAAATTGAAAGGAGAGTTACTTACCAGTTAAGGTGAGGAAAGGCAGAGAATTCATTCTAAGAATGTGGTGATTCTTTTTTCCAGAATAGGATTCACTTCTCTTTCCTTTCTACATATGTGTTTTTGGATGTGGTATAATTTCCGAGGCATTATGGAAACAGACAGTTTTGTAAGAGATATGAAAATGACATTACAATGAAGCAAAAGATAGTTGGTAACTGTCTTGGTAGCTATGTTGATCCCAGCTTGTTTTAGGTGGTCTTACTGTAGCTTAGGTCTTTATTACATCATGCTATATCCTCGTTGCAGTTTGCCTTATATTTTGTATTTATATGTAGACTATCTCAGAACCACAGAGTTAGAGAGCTGCTAGTATTGACACTAGATGTGGAGTCTAATGTCTAGCTCTTGAATTTTTTATTAGAATTCTTTCAATGAATGTAATTTTTCTTTAAATTAATTCATGTGCTTTTTAAGCCTAATAACCCACTGAGTCCAATTAGTGGTATCCATATACACATGGATGGGAACAATCCACTGACTCAAACGTATTGTATACACACGTAAAATTTTCAAATAGTAAATGCAAATCTTGTTTTAAAACTTAATATGGAAAGGAAGGAAGTCAAAGTACTTTGGTTGAATTTAAGCATGATAAAGATCAGCAAAATTCCTACATTTTTTCTTTATAAATTTATTTATTTTTAATCTTTGATAATTCCATATAGGTACACATATAATTATCCTGTTTCACTCTCCTTCCTCCTAATGAAAGACTCTGTTCCTAACAAGCCCCCTTCTGATATTCATGATGTGTGTTTGTGTGTGTGTGTTTATGTGTAATATAATAACTTGTTTAAGGTTTTGACCTCCACAGTCACATTCCTCTGTCCTTTTATCAGTTGTGAGTCTGTATTAGCCTCCATTCATTCATGGCAAAAGAAGATTCTGTGATGAGGTCTAAGAGCTATATTAATGGATAAACATACATAAAGACAAATTTTATAGGGGATTTTGATGCTATATCTGTAAAATAATTTTATGCTATGCAAAATAATTTCACTAAGTTTTCCCCTTGAGCCTGTGACCTTTCCAGCCACAGATTTTTGGCCAGGTTTACAAAGCCAAGCATGTGTTACCTACTGGTTCCTGAACCAGTTCGTTCCTACTATAAGAGACATAGCACTGTTTCACTGATGGGTATATCTTGCTCAGCTAGTCATTATTGTAGCTCACAGAATTCACAGCTGGATAAAATCATTGATAGCTTTTATCCCTGTTTTAGTTACCATTTTGTGATAAAACATCATGACCAAAGGCAATTTAAAGAAAAATCAAAAACCTTTATTTTGGCTTACAGTTCCAAAGTAGAAGCATGGAAGGAGGTGGCAGACATGGCTCCAGGAGCATGAAACTAAGAGCTCACATCTGCAGACACAAGAACAAAGCAGAGAGAATAATCATGAAGCATACAGAGACTTTAAACCAAGCCCACCCTCAGTAAAGTACTTTTCCAGCAAGGCTCCACCTTCTGAGGGTTCCACAACTTCCCCAGAGTCCCACCAACTGGGGACAAGGTGTTCAAATATCTGAACCTATAGGGGATAGTCTCATTCAAAACACCACATTCCATTCCCTGTCTCGAATAGGCTTTTGACTATATCATAATCCAGAATGCATTTAATTCAACTTCAAAAGTACCCATAAACTTTTATCATCTTAAAACTGTTTAAATATCCAAAGTCCAAAGTCTCTTTTGAGACTCAAGTTACTTGTCAGCCATGTAAAATAAAAATAAAACAAGTGACTTACTTCCAACATGCAATGGTACAGAACATCCATTGCCATTCCAAAAAGGGGTGGAAATACAGTGAGAAAATACTGCAAAACCAGAATCTAGTGGCACAAACCCCAAATCTATAGTGATAGAACTAGTGACTGGGACATTAATTTCAAAGATCTTTGATGTCTCTCTCCTTCCAGCTTTGCGGCCAGCAATATACATCTCTCTTTTGGGCTGTATGCAGCTCTCCTTTGCCAGAAATCCCATAGCTATGGCATCTTCAACATCTTGGGATCTCCACTGCATCTCAGGCTTCACTTTGACATATTTATGTAATGGCACCTTGGGGTCTGCTGCCTTCTCAAGGCCTCCATGCATGGACTATCCTGCCACACACTGCCCAATCTCATCAGCTCACTGAAAGCACAGAACAACAATCTATGACCCCTTTATTCTTGGATCCTTTGTGCCTCTAAAAACAGCACCAAGTGAAACACATTGCCAACATAACATTGACTGTTATAGACAGCTGCTTTCTAGGTGCAGAGAACTCCCTAGGCCAATTCCTTTTGCAAGCTAGGCTCTTAGCTCGGTAGGGTCTTGCCATGAGGGCATCCTCTTTATTTTAATGCAGAGAAGGAGGGCTCCCCTTAAACGCACTATTCTACTTCTCTCTTTGAGCACAAGCCTTGGCTGCAACGTTGTTTCATGATGCTCTTTTTTCTCTTTAAACTGTACATGTTACATTTATTTCTGTCTCATGTACTCTTTTTCATTATACACCTTCATAAAGGAAATCAATAATAATAATCATGCCACAGATTCAATGTTATGCTGTCTTGAAATTATTATGTCAAATAAATTAGTTCATTAATTTTCAAATTTAGTTTCAGGCAAGTTCTTAGGGCACGGACATATGGCATCCAGATTCCTAGAATATCACAAGAACGACCTCCAGCCCAGTTCTTTTTTTTTTTTTTTAAAAAAAACAAACCTTTTTTCCCCCATTTATTTTACATATCAATCAGTTTCCCCTCCCTCCTTTTCTTCCATTCCCTCACCTTTCGCATCTGCTCTCCCCATCCAGTCCTGTCCTCCTCCATCTCTATTCAGAAAGGGAAAGGCCTCCCATGGGCTTGCAGAAAGCATGACACATCAAGTTGAGACAGGACCAAGCTTCTCCTCTTATGTCAAGGCAGGGCCAGGAAATCCATCATGGGGAACAGGTTACCAAAAGACAGTTAAGTGCCAGGGAGAGGTCCTGCTCTCATTGTTAGAAGCCTTACTAAGAGAGACCAAGCTACATGAATGTCACAGACACGTAGAGGGCCTAGGTTGTTCCATGCAGGCTCCCTGACTGTTGGTCCAGCATCCATGAGCTCCTGTGAGCTCAGGTCAGTTGTCTCTTTGGGCTCCCCCACCATGACTCCCTGTGCAGGCCATTTCTTAAAGTCTTTGTTCATGAGCCAGGCCTCTACAGTCCACATTGCTTTTAGCACTACTGTCTTAAAGGCGCCTATTAAAACTCCCCTTTAAACAATGCTTATAGCATTCAGCTGCTGTTCTAGGTCAATGGTCCAAAGTCTTCCCCATTCCTCCAAAAGCCAACGTAGCCAGGTTCTTCACAACAGCAGCCTACTCTCTGGTACCAACTTCTGTATTTGCTTGTTTTTTTTTTATTTCAATAAAATTCAAGACTGAGGCAACTTAAGAAAGAAATAATTAATTTTGGCTTACAATTCCAGAAGTATAAAAGTTCATCACGGTAAGTAGGAAGCATAGCAACAAGTGGCAGACAAGTTAACAGGGACAAAAAGCTGAGAGCTCCCATCTTCAAGAACAAGTGCAAAACAGAGAGAGAACACGAAGTGCAGTGAAACTGCAAACACTCAAACACTACTCTAGGCTAAGTTACATCCTTTCTTGAGCAAGGTTCCATCTCCCAAAGTTCCATAACTTTCTCAGTGGGTGCCACCAACTGGGGACCAGGTCCAAATATCTGAGTTCATGAGGGACATTCTCACTCAAACCACTGTTCTTTCCTAGCAATCTGCACAGCACCTTTACCATTATGGTAGGGCCAGAGACCCAGGCATAGCCCTCCACAGCAGCACAGGCCCAGATAACACTTGGCCCCAGGAGGCAGTGCAGACTACTCCCATCAGCCTGTTCCTCACTTCCATTGCATCTCCTGTTCCTTCTCTCTCCACAGCACATGAACTGCTCCGCTTCCCCTTGTCTCCTATCTTTCCACCACATACCTTCCCATTTTAGTTGAGCCAGCAGCATGGCATAGGCCGGGCCTGTGGCCTCTGGCTGGCTCTCTTCTTTGTCTTTTCAATGACCCGATTAATCATTAAATTTTTTTTGATCTCCATGACTTTGTATTTTCTGCAGTTTCTTTTCCTGTTGATTTCTAGCTTTATCCATTGTGAATGGGTAGAATGCATAATATTAATTTCATTTATTTCTATATTTTTTGCTTTGTGTCCAAATATGTGGTCTATTTTAGATATGGTTCTATGTACTGTTGAAATGAAATGTTTATTCTTTGGTGTTTGGATGAAATGTTCAATAGGTGTTTGTTAAGTTCATTTGATTTATAATGTCACTTAAAAACAATATTGTTTATTCACTTTCGTTCAGTTGATTAGTCTTATGGTGAGTGTGGGGTATTGAAGTCACCCACTGTCTTAGTTAGGGTTTCTATTGTGTGAAGAGACACAATGACCACTACAGTTCTTACAAAGGAAAACATTTAACTGGTTTAGTCCATTGCCATCATGGTAAAGAAGCATGGCAAGACACACAGTAGCTGGGAGTTCTACATCTGGATGGGCAGACAGCGGGCAGTGATTTGTCTCATAAATGAGACCTCAAAGCCTGCCACCCAGTGACACACTTTCTCCAACAATGCCACACTTACTCCAACAAGGCTATACCTCCTAATAGTGCCACTCCCTATGAACCTATGGGGGCCATTTTCTTTCAAATTATTACACCCACTATTCATGTGTTGGGGTTAAGCTATGACTTTAAATATAGTAGTATTTATTTTAAGAAATTGAATAACCCTGTGTTTGGTGCCTATGTATTTAGAATTATAAATTCTTCTCAATGGATCGTTCCCTTGATCAGTATGAAGTAATTCTTTTTATTCCTTCTGATTAGATTTGGTTTGAATTAGAGTTTATCAGATATTAGGCTAGTAGTACCTGCTGGTTTCCTGGTCCTGTTTGCTTGGACTATCATCTTCCATTCTTTCTCCCTAACACAGTGTTTATCTTTGGTGGTGACATATATTTTTCTGGGGGCAGCAAAAGGAAGGATCTTGATTTCTAGTCTAATTCAGTAGTATGTTTTTTTTTGGTGTGTGACTCAAAACCAATAATATTCAGTTATTAATGAAAGGTGTATGCCGATTTCTGCTATATTGCTGGTTTTACAGTGTTTGAGGATTTTTTTTAGTCCTCTTTTGCTCATCAAGTATGTTAGCATTATTTTTATCTTCTGTAGCTGCTTGAGTATATTTATCATTCTTTTCAGGTCAAAGTATTTTCACCAACATACTCTGTAGATCTGGCTGGGTAATCATCTATTCCTTTACCTTACATTACTCATGGAACTGTTTTCTTTCACTTTTAGTTATGACAGTTTGTCAGGTATATTAGGTTAGGTTGGCATTTATTTTCTTAGCATTTGCTTTTGTTGTTGGATTGAAAAAATCAACAATTGTTCTGGTGGGCTTGCCTTTGTATTTAACTTGGTTCTTTTCTTTTGCAGATTTCCCACCACTTTATCTTTTTAGTCTTGCTCTGGACTATACTCCTTGTTTGTTTGTGTGTGTATGTATGTATGTACGTATGTATGTATGTATAGTCCTGTTCTTCTCTTATGAATTCCCAGATCTACTTCTGTGTTTTGTTTTGTCTTCTTGTTTTTTTGTAAAATTGTTTGGCTCTCTTCTGTGATCTGGGGATAGCCAAGGCAAATTCTGCCCAGCTGTAGTTGCTATGATTCCACAGGGTGGCAGCAGTTCTGAAAGCACTGTCTAAGACTGTGCTTAGTTCCCACGGTTTTGATGTTTCCCTTTGGGATACTGGTAGTGGTCCTAGCTGCAGCAACTGGGGGTCCCTTCAATAGTATCCTTATTTGTATGGCTTTTGTTGATTTTTTGGAAGAGCTCTGTTTGCCCATTTTGAAGTCAATCTTAAAACTCTGAAGTTTATGTAGCTGCTGTGGCCACTGCTCTGACTGTAGCTGCCATGAGAAGTCTTGTTCACATAGTAGGGGACATTTGTTGGGACATCAATCAAGTTGACACTAGGGGCCAAAAAAGCAGTTGAAGTAACAGAATGTTCCTCTTCTCTAGGTTTCCCTAACTGTAATCAGCCATTCACTCCCATGTGGCTTCTAGACTGGCACAATTCCTTTACTGTGAATCTCAGAGTCCCTTAGCAACCACTCTGCCTGTCTTCTCAGCTGCACACCGCATCACATAGTGTTCCTTTTTGCTCAGCACCCTCCTTTCCCATGTTGTGTATGATGCACCTCTTCGGGTACTTTACTTCCTGGCCTCTCCGTTCCATTGTGTTTTCATTCTCTTGCAACTAAACTTTGGATGCTGAGTTTCTCAAAATTGAGTTGTGGACATTTTTACTTGCTCTCTGTGATGCCTGGTTTTAAATTTCAAATTGCCACAACTTAAGAGTTACATGAGAGGAAAGCATTGACTGAAAAACTACTTATATCAGATTTCCCCATGGGAATGTTGGGTATCTTGATTATTAATTGATGTGGGAGGGCCCAGCCCACTGTGGGCATCTCCAACCCTAGGCTGGTGGTCCTGAGCTATACAAGAAATCTAGCCAAGCATGAACCCCTAAGCAAGCCAGAGAGTGATCCAGTAAGTACTATCTTACGGAGCCTGTCTCCAGATTCCTGTCTTGAGTTCCTGCCCTGACTTTCTTTAATGATGGGTTATGACCTAGGAGTTAGAAGCTAAAATATTCACACTCCTTGCCTATACAACTTTTAGTCAATGTCATATCACAACAACAGAGTGGAATTTACCAATGTCATTTTATGGATCCATGAGTAGTTTCTATATGATGGTAACTCCCAGAATATGTTCTAACTAAACTTATTACTGATTTTATTAATGAATAAAGATCTTCAAGTGGATACATTACCCCTATGACATAGTGAAAATTAAAAGAAATCCTTTTCCTCCCTCTAGTTTCCCATGATTCCACCTTCTACTGTACTCTTTATGTGGAAATTAATGTCCTCTTTATGTGAAAGTGAATGGCATGGCCAACCATCCAGTCCCTATGACATATATCTAGAGTTCATTATTTTTCTACTGCATCTTCAATTATTAAGCATCATTTCTCTATTGTGCTACTAGGAATAAACTTTAACCTGTCTCCGTGTTTCCATTACTGACCTCCAACTAGTTTTCTACTTTTTATTCCATAGTGGCTTTAAAAGATAGAAGGAAAAAAAGTAACTTTTGATACAGGATTTCACTCTGGAGTCCTGACTAGCCTTGAAATCATTATGTAGTCCAGTCAGGCCTTGAACTTGTGAACTTCCTACCCATTGCTATCATGTTATGCAATTATAGGAGCACACTACTCTGGCCAGTCTAAGGAAAGAGTCTAGAATATGCCTTTTTGCAGCTCATAAGTCTTCAGTGATAGCCCATTTCTTAAGGATAATTTCTAAATTTCTTAACTTGTCTCAGAAAACACTTAATCAACCTTATTCTTCTAAGTCAGCTCTCTCTCTTTCACACTGCCATTCCAACTGCAATCAAATTGGTTCAGTTCCAATGTGTGCAATGCTTGCATATTGCCAGGCTGACTCATCTTTCTGGTCTACATAGACACTTTATTGCCTCTGGGAAGTTTTCCTAATTCTATTTCCTCTCCAAAATTCAGGATAAATATCCCTCCATTGTATTTTCTGTAGCCCCTTGATAAACTCTCTCTAATGCAGAATGCATCACATATTATTGCCATTGTTACTATAATTGTTTATCCCTAATAGTAAGCCTTGAACTCACTGAAGATGAGGTTTTTATTTGGTACACCTGGACCCTCCGAGTGTAAGATGGTACCTAAAATATAGTAGATTCTTTTCCTTTGAAATAAAAAACCCTTTTGACTAACATATCCAGTAGCATTTATGGGGCAAAAGTGATGTTCCAATATGCATATAGAGTGTGCAGTCATTAAATGAATTTAGTAAATGTGCAGTCATTAAATGAATTTAGCAAACATGTCCTCAATACTTATTTTTATTGTGAGAGTACCTGAAATTTACTCTCAGCAGTTTTGAAATATCAAATGCAGTATTATCATCTACAGTTAAAATTCTATAAGTTAGATTTTAGAAAAACATTTTTCTGTGTTCAATTGTAGCTTTGTAGTCTTTGACCAACTATCAACTTTGACATTATCTCTCCATTTCCTTGCTTCCATATCTTGACTATGGTGTGATGGTTCTAGGTCATGTGGTACTTGTAGGTTCTCCATCAGATGGCTGTAGGACTGGGCTGCCAGATTATGGAGAATTGTTGCCTAAGAGGAATGAGGTAAGAAGTTATAGTCTTCAGAAATATTCAGGGGCGTATATCTTCCTGATTGGGTGGGGCCTTGGAGTGGGCTCTGAGGATGGTTAGAACTGTTGTTTGAACTCCTGCTAGGTCTAATGCCTGTGTTCTGATGAAATACTCCATGGCAGCGTATCTCTATCTTGGTAAGGCCTTAGAATAGGCTCTGAGCCTAAGAAGAGTTTCTTTGTAGATTTCTACGTCTTGTGAGTCTACCCTGTATTTGTTAAAATCAGCAGAGGTAGGGGTTTCCCTGCCATAGTGGGAAATACTGAAGTAGTGGTTGCTTGCCAAAGTCCTCCAGTCATTTTAAATTTCCAGGAAGTTTTCTAAAAGTGGCTTGCTTAACTTTGCTACTTTGATGATGATGGGTGTGCCTGATCAGGTGCCTCTGTAGGTTGCCTTATCAAATTTGGGACATAAAACTACTACCAGTGTCTGCCTGCTACTCATTGGGAACTCCACTGCCTTGGTAGTATATGATGCGAGGCAGTTTGGCCTTCCCTTTGGAAGGCTCAGTGTTACTGATGAAGCAAGGCTGTTATGAGCATTCTGTAAAGTATCCTAGAGTCCTAGAGATGTTCAGAGTTCACCCTTGATTCTCTTTTACTATGGGGCCTGGGAAATCTCTGACACTTTGATTACTGGAGAGAAGGGAAGGGATGACACCATCAACGTCGGACCATTTCTCGTAACTTTTCTAATCTGGGTTTTGTTCAGTTCTTTGGCCTGTGTGATTATATCAGTTTCATTCCCAACTTTGAGGGATTTGTTTGTGGAGAGTTACTAGATGGACTTTTGATAGTAGAAATGAAGGCTGTGACCTCTTATCTTGCATTTTACTGCCATCGCTGCTGGAGGCTCTTAGAAACGTATCCGCTGAATGTCAAGCCATGTGTGAAGCTTGCATGACTTTCCAAAAGGCCTGAGAGAATGTGACGACAAAAGGGGAATTTGCCACAATTCTCCTGTTTTACTGTTTTTATTTGGTAGCTTTCTTGAAAAGATTCATTTTGAGATCTTGGAACACCGTTTGTAAGTGCCAAGAGCATGCTTTTATATGATGATTAGATACTTGGTCAAGATGATTGTGGCTAAAAATCTTGCCAATTATTCTATAGGGAAGGCTTTTCTTTTGGCTTGCAATTATGGTTACCTAACTTCTGCAAAGATCCACTGGGGAAATTTATGCAGTCAACTAAGACATAGGCTCTCTCGTTTCTCAGCTGTTTATCGCTTTTGAACCTCGGATTATTTTTGCTGAGAGAGGCAAGCTTGTTGGTGACATAGGAACAGTGACAGAAGACTGGACACAGAAAAGCCCAGATGAGATGTGAGAAACTTTCAAAGGCCTGTGCTGCAAATTCACATTCCAACCTCATGAACTTCTAAATTTCCTGGTTTTCATTTTTAATAAGCAGATAGAGCCAATTTCAAGCCCTGGAGAAAGCACCCTGCCATTTTACTTGCGAGGAAGGTTAGAAGAGTTTGAGGGAAGCCTTCTGATCATAGCTCTGTGACCTTAGTCCAAACTCTTAGATAACAGCAGCTGGCTAGATTCCTGGGCTTGTGGTTGACAGAGCCTCTGGCTCCTCTAAGAAAGGAGGAGTGACTATCCCAACATGTTTCAGATGCCATATCTTCAAAGCTCCTACTTAATACCCAGAGTAGTCTGCTGCCTTTTAAAAATAAAAAAAAAATCAGCCTCCAGTGAAGCAGCCTATGAGGGTTTTGTGATCCCAGACTTGAAGCTTAGCAAGGGAAGAGCTGTTTCCCTCTGATGACTCACCCTACATGCCCAAGGGATTTCTAAATAAATTAACTTAAAGAGAGCCCAGAAGGGACAGATTATGAACCATGTGATGACCAGAGAAGCAGCCGATTGCTAAAGCAAATTATCCATGGGAAGGAAATGGCGGTAAGTAGGTATGGCTTGTATAAACATTCTGAGTCTTTCATCTAACCCAACACCCTATCATTTATTAGCTCTAGTTTCTGGTCTCTACTTAGGTTGATCCTCCTTACAAGTGTCCTGCACTCTGAGTGATTAGTTTCTTAGAATAACAGATTATGAAAACACTAGATCAAACTTCCATTGTCATTCAAGACACCCCAATCCTATTTTCTTAAGTGTCTGCATGTGTTTATTCGGTCTTTCATAAGAAAGTCTTGCAAACTAAGAGTTTGGAGCAAGAGGCATTTATTGTCTCTGTTCTAGAAGATAAAAGTCTGAAATCAAGGTGTGGGCAGGACTATACTCACTCTGAAGGTACTAGAAATAAGGACTTGGCGATCTGATCATGGGGACACTACTGCTCAATCTGGAACAGATTCTCACTAGCTCCATGAAAATGAGTGCTAACTTATAATGGCTCAGTATCCCTGAAAGTACTGACAGAGAAGAAAGGCCCTGAAAACTGGCATTCGAGGGAACTGGCTGCTTGGAGGCCACCCAAGCTTGGCAAACCTTAGACATACTAAGCATCTTTAGAGATAAAATCATAGTGTCTTTAAACAGAAATAAATGGAGAAGTTATTATTTAATGAGTATGGAGTTTCATTTTGGGATGATGAAAATTTCTAGAGACAGATAATCACGACAATTGCCCAGTGGTCTGAATGCACTTAATGCCACTAAATTATAATTATAAATTGTTCAAATGACAAATATTGAATGTGTATTTTTCCACAATAAAGATGCCAGAGAAATCATCAAACAAACAACAATAAAACAGGATACATCAAATGACTTTTTCTGAAGTGAGTTAGAACTGTGGGCGGGGAAGGAAAGAAAGACCTAGGATAAGGAGTGAGAGTAGAGGCAGCCTCTCAAAGGATTAGCTAAATGTGGGAGTCAGAAATTCCACCCCAGAGAATGACTATGGAATTCTTTTCTTTTCTTTTTTATTATTATTACAAGAAAAATTTATATTTACTCCCCTTGTTCCTGGCCCTCCCGCTCCCCACCTACCCCACAGCCCTCCCCCTGCTTCCTTAAGATGGGGCAAGATACCCTGCCCTATGGGA
>JAQHUG010000060.1:6613598-6639849 GCA_028555095.1 Dicrostonyx torquatus | reverse complement strand
CCTGAGTTGAGCCGGTGGATCTGAAGTTGTGGCACTCACCCAAGGACCCGCCACCATGAAAAGTTGGAATTCTTTTAAATACAAAGTGTTGCTATTTTATTAATAAATAGTAATGGTGATAATGGACAACTGTTTAGTACTTACTAAGTTGATGTGGGATTCCCTCTGTATGCTGTGAATATCATTAGTTAATAAAGGAACTGCTTTGGGCCTATAGGAGAGCTATAGGGGAACAGAGCTAGGTAGGGAAAACTAAACAGAATGCTGGGAGAAAGAAGGGCAGAGTCAGAGAGAAGCCATGTAACCCTGTGGGAGACAGATGCTGGAACCTTCCTGGAAGGCCATGAGCCACATGGTAAAATATAAAATAATGGGTTAATTCTAGATGTAAGAGCTAGCTAGCAATACGCTTAAGTGATTGGTCAAGCAGTATTTTGAATAACAGTTTCTGTGTGATTATTTTGGGGCTAAGCAATCAGGAACCAAGAAGCTGCCTCTCCCGCTCCAACACTAAGTCTTTAATCTTAATTTTATGTTATAATTAATTTTAGTTTTTTAAGAACTTGGTGTGGAAAGTACTGCGCATGTTTTATAGAAGAAATTTAGACTTGGGTTGTTTAATATTTTGCTAACGTTAACATATCTGGCAACTGATGGATTTTGAATTAATGTTATTAATTTTTACACAAAATTGTTCATTCTATTTAGATTGTCAATTTAAGTACTAATGATTTTTAAGTTTATAGAAAAGATTCTTAGAATATCATAAATTATGCAGATAATACATGCTTATATTCTCACAAAATGAAAGTATGTCTTTGTCACCTGTAATTTCTACTGTAGGCAGAAGCTGTTTGTTTGTTCCCAGCCAGCCAGACCAGAAACTATATTAGTTAAAACATTGATCGGTCTATTAGCTCAGGATTCTTGTTAACTAACTCTTACATCTGAAAATTAACTCATTCCTATTATTTTATATTTTACCATTAAGCTGGTGGTTTACCGGTAAGGTTCTGGGTCTGTCATCTTCGTCTGACTCTGCCTTCTTTTCTCCTCTCTCTGCTTGGAATTAATTCCTTACTCTATTCTGCCCTGCCTTAGGCCAAAGCAGTTTTATTTATTAATCAGTAAAAGCAGCACATACAGAAGGACTTCCCACACTATTCTACCTTTTTCGTTTCTAAGAAATTATAATAATATAGGTTTTATGACATATTTTCAGTCATCTTATCAGTTGCTTGCAAACACCAGCTTCATGAAGCTTTGGTAGAATGTGCCAACAGGTATGACAACAAGTATTTAAGGGGATTTGACTGATCTGACTATTGTTAAAATCCTGTCTATTGTTATTGGTCTATTAAAGATCTCATGTTTACTCTTGGATCAATTCTGGTAATTTGTGTTTTTCTTGACTATGACAATTTTTTTTCTCAAATTAATTGCCATCAGTGTGTATTGTGTTCTCTTACCATATTTAATTGCTCTTTTATCTCTCATTATGTTCCATTCATGCTCCCAATAGTGCTTATTTTGTTTTCTCTCCTAAAAATGGTCATACTTGCCAGTATTTTGTTTAAATTATTATTTCAGAATGGTAACCTTTTTATTATCATTTTTGAGATTTGCCTAATTTTTAAATTTGATTTTCCTACAACATATTTTGAAAATGTTTGATTTTCCCCTCCTTCAACTCCTCCCAGTTCCTCCCCACCTCCCTATTCACCCAACTTCAGAGTCTATATTTTTAAACATGTTTTGTCTATATATTTCATTCCATCTCCATTGAGTTTATCTTACTGTCTTTTTTTGTAACTTCTAGAGTTGATAGATATTCAATTTTTTAGTTTTATTGACAACACAAAATACAATTTATTTCTGAATACCATTTGGCCATCTTTAATTCAAAATTGTTTATATTTCTTTATTGTGTGTTTATATATGCATTTATTACAATCTGTATGTAGAAGTCAGAGGACAAGTTGGGGAAGTTGACCACGTGGATTCTGAGGATTTCAGGTCATAAGGCTTGGTAGCCAGCGCCAGTGAACATCTAAGCCATCTCATAGGATCTTAAATTTTTCTTTAAATTTTTATTAATGCATACAATTTATAGGAAAATACATAAATAAAAAAGAAACCCTTCAATGTATTCTGACAACTTTGACATGTTTGTGTACCTTACTAAAGAACAGAGCCTCTCTCTCTCTCCCATGATTCCTTTTAGTTGTCATCATCGCCTTCGTCAGGAGCGACCACTATCTTGAATCATAACAATATACAAATTGATATTTCCTTATTTTGAATATGCTGTAAATGTAATGAAATAGTGTAATATGCTTTAGATTTTATCTTTATTTTATTTGTGTGCATGTATGTATGCACACTTGTGTTTGGGTTATTACAAGGGCCAGGTGACTGTGTTGAATCCCTTTGATCTGGAGTTATAGGTGGTTCTGAGTCAACTGATATGAGTGCTTGGGTCCCCTAGAAGAGTAATAACTGCTCTTAACTACTGAGCTATCTGTCCAATGCCTTTATATACATTTGAGTCTGGATTTTATTATTATTATTGTTATTATTTATTTAATATACCTATAAATTTCATTTATATGGTTGCAATTATTCAACATCCTGGCTGCATGGTATTTTACCATAAGAATATATTCTAATTGATTAATTAATTTTATTGTTGATGGAAATTTTTATTTACAGTTTTTAGTTAGAACAAATAAATCTACCTTCAGTCTTCTAGGCACATGTGTGCATATGTATTTCCATTGTATATTGCATTGGAATAGAATTTCTGGATTACAGGGTATGTGTGTTATTTTGTGAATCTCATGATAATTTTTAAAGTAGTTTTCCTCCCTCCAGCAGTATATGAGATTTTCATTTTCAACTTACTAGCACGTGGTATTTTCTGGGATTTTCATTTTAGACATTCCATTGAATGTGCAATTGCATTATATTTCTGATATGATTTGTTTTCCCTTGATGACTAAGGAAGTAGTAGAGAACTCATTACTACAATTTTGGAATCAGTGCTTTATGTTATAGCCCTATCCTAAATACTTTGTATTTCCCATTTTAGTTATACTTTAGTCCATGAATTATTTAAAATTTTGTTCCTTAAATATTTCCAGTTGTTAAAGCTGGGGATGTAGCTCAGTTGGCACAGTGATTGTTCACTGTGCATAAAACACAGGGTTTTTACACCATATAACCTGACTACAGTGGCAAATACCTATAATCTGAGCAATAGGACAGTGGAGACAAGAGAATCAGAAGTTTAGGTTATCCTTAATTATGCACTGAGTTTAGGGCCAGCGTAGGGCACATAAAAGCCTGTTGCAAGATAATGAACAAACAAACAACAAATTTCTAGTTGTGAAGAATTTGGGAAAATGTCTTGTAGTGGCATTTCAGTTGTATTTAATAAATAAAGCTTCCTGAATATCTGAAAGTAAAATAGTTCTACTGGTCAGCCTTATAGACCAAGTTATGGTAACACACACCTTTAATTCCAGTAGCCACCCGAGTTGCCATAGAAACCAGGTGGTGCATTCCTTTAATCCCAGTGGTGCACACCTTTAATCCCAGCCCTAGAGATGAATATTAAACAGTGGGAGACATCTCTCAGACACAGTCTCATTCTGAGATTCTGGAGTCAGGATCACCATTTCAGACTGAGGTTGAGGTAAGAGCCAGTGGCTGGCTGTTTTGCTTTTTGGATCTTCAGGTTGAACCCCAATTTCTAACCCTAAGTTTTTATTAATTGTGCTTCAATATCTTTTTGTAGTTGATCTATTTTAGAGGACAATGAACATAGCATAAGAAACATTATGTTGTTTAGGCCTAATGGCAAATTTAGTGACATTTTCTTGTAGTTTAATGAATAGGCATTTTTGTCAATATTTGTGTATATTTAAAAAGAGGTATATTACCTATTTGATGGATATGAAATTCTAAATATTGAACTATTCAATTTTTTACAAGTGGTTCTTGATGCTGGAGGGTTTGATTTATAATTTTTGACATTACACTAGTGAGAAAGCATAATCATAGGACCATTCTGCTTTTCCACTTTTAATACACTATTCAAAAGGTATGCAAGATATTTAGAACTTTCTATTAAATAGGCTTTATGTTGGATGATTTTGCTCAACTCCAAACTACATAAGTAGTCTGGGCATGTTCAATGTAGGGTAAGCTAAGCTAAGATTTTTGATAGTCTAGGCTTTTAAAATTAATTTAAAACTTATTTCCAATTCTTGATGTGCTTATTGAGTTATAACCTTGTTATAAATTGAGGAGCACCTGTATATTTAATTTTTGTCTTGTATTTGATATTTCATTTTCTCAGAGAAAATGTAAAAAAAATCCCATTGTGGTTGCTATTTATAGAAATCACTAGTTTTTTCTTTGATTGTGTCAGTTTGTATATTTTGAGCCTCTGTTCATGACTACAGAAAGGCTTATACCGATCATTATCTTCTTGGTGGGGTATTTTGATCAGAAAGGCACTTTTGTTTCAGAATTATTCTCCATTATTTTGTTATAGCAACCTGAATGGACGAAAGTAGTATGCATTTAATTTATCATACCTAGCATTTCATATACCTTTTCAATCAAAGACTTATATCACTATCACACTCTGGGAACTTTTTGGTTGTTAGTTTGCCAGTTACTGTCTCCTCTCCATATTGTGTGTTCTCCCTTTGAACTTCTTTTATATTGTCGCTGAGTCTTCTGACTTTGACTTGGGCCTTTATGTCTTTGTACTTTTATAGTTCCTAGTTCTTTGGAATTTTCTGTATAATTTTTTGTTCAGTCTTACTTGTTAGTCTGTATTTTATCTGAATGCAGCATTTGCCTGGACATATACTTACTATTATTATTATGGTTACTCCATGCTCATGTCAAGAATGTAGGAGGGGATTACAAGGCACATTTAATTTTACATAAACTACATCACATAATTATTTTTGAGTTCTTCCTGTTTCTATTCCCTAAGGATGTGGAACACTCTTTGTCCTATTTCTAACGGAGTTTTACTGTATATGACTAGGGCTATAGTTTCTTTCGTCAATGCCATATATGGTATCCTTCATGGATGCTCATATATATATATTAGTGGAATTGGTGCTAGATGGGGAGACTGCAACATGTATTAGGTCTTTAATCTTGAAACCAGTGATGCTGGACCTTTGTGTCTGAGCCTACTTTATTTTGTGACATGATCATTAGTTGTTAGTTATTTGAGGCTTCATGGAAGGAGAGAATTGAATAGTTCAAATCATCCTGTGCAGCTGGACTTGAGAATAACTCCATGAAATTTAATAGAAAGTGGCATCTGGGGCAGGGACAAGCAAGGCATCTGAGACCTGTGACAAAGGAAGTAAAGTGCTTTATAGGCACTAGAATGAAGCATTGATGCTTAAATCTTTATCACCATTTAGTAGCTTTGTGACCTTAGACTAGTTTCTTAGCTCTGTTGGCCCTGTTTTCTTCCCTGTAGAATGGGGATATCTCTATTTTCTTGATACTAATATGTGAACACTTCTGATTGACATATATCTATATCTTAAAATCAATGTGTGCAATTAATGTAGATTTTGTTTAATTGATAGGAAATCTTAAGGTCAGAGGCTTCTGAGTAGGAACAAGAGTTCTATTGCTTGTTTCACAGGGCTTTGGGAGATTTTGGTATGAAAATATATGTGACATGCTCAGTCTAGTACCTAGCCTGTAAGTAAATGCTCACTGAGTGTTTGTCACTGGTCGTGAAAGCATGGGAGACTGGCCTGGGACTAAGAATGGATCCTGGGGCTTAAGAGGAGACAAGCCTTTGGGTACTATGACTTAAGGACAAGTAATAACAACTTTGGGTGCTAGGACAAGTTCATGAAAAAATTTTCTTAATTGGGGAACAGATTTCAGTGTTATGTAATAAAATTAGATTAGCTTGACATAAAGGCAATGCACTTGTTCTTTTTTTTCCTTTTTTTGGTATAGTTTATACTTTTTATGAGAAGCATTATTGTTAAGCATAAGGATATATGTTAATCATTTTCTGGGCACTTGGCTAGTCAGTATATGCTGCCCTTACTCAGTTCTATGGATTCTTTACATTATGTTGAGCAGAAAAAGAGCTTTACAGTAATAATAATTATTATTATCTTGGTTCTGCTTTTTCTTCTTATTCTCTGCCTCCCTTCTCCCCCATTTCCCTGACCTGTTTTTGTACACTCCACTAGCAAGCTCACTTTCCCTTTTGTGTTTTGTGTGTTCCCCGTCTTCCTTGCCCGCAGTCTCCTTTTGTCTCACAGTTAAAAATCTGAAGGCAGTTTTTAACGGGAAGGAGGCAGAATGAGTTTACCCTCTTTTCAAGAGTTTACTTGTAATATTTGGAAAGGGCCACACAAGGCTCTTACTTAGGACATTTGTTTTGAGAATTTATCCACATGGCATAAAGCCTACAGTGCCAGGAATGATTGCTTTGTTTTCTGCTTTGTGTGATCCCAATCAATAATTACACCTATTGATCAAAGGCATACATGTAAAACATTAATTTACGTTGAGCACCTTAACTTCATAAAATGGAACTACTGAATTGACTGAAATTGATTTCCTGTTTGTTTTCAAAAGAAAAAGTCTCAGTGCTGTGGGGATCCTCAGTGTGATTCGGAGCTCAAATGTGAGTAATTATCCAGCAATATTACAGATCAGAAAGCTTTGTAGCCATTATTTGGGTAAAAATTGGAAACCAAATAGAGGCTGTTCATGTGTCCCTTTTGAAATTCATCTATAGAGATTGGTGCTGTTGACCTTGGAGGGAATTCAACATGGGAAATAATGCTACTGTCAGTAAAAGTAACTTTCTCAGAAAAAGAATGCCCACAATTCCAAACTGTTGTTATTACACTAGATATCAGTGTCTCATATGTGAAAATGCAAGAACAGACTTCACTAGGCTGGATTGGTGGTGGTATCTACCGAATTACTAAAAGAATATAGTTTGTATGCATAAGACTTGTATGTATTTTTTAACATAGACTACGTCATCATAAACTAATTTTCTACTGTCATTGTTGCCATTCTAAACACACACTATTTTGAGAATCCATTTTAATTCACTTCTAATAGTATCTAAGCTATTCTAATATCTTCTATTTGTTCCATTTTCTATAGGTCTCTTTTCATTCCTAATCTAACTCAGATAAAAGCAGTGCATTTATGCTTTTTGTGCTTTATTGACAATGAACCCCCATTGGAAAACATTCCTCTGCTACAAATTCTCACCATGAAAGTGGAATATGGTCATGTGTAGGTGATGGGTTCATGGGAAGGAAGCTGAGCTTTGGGGTGGAACACCCAGATTCTTTAAGATTAGAGCATTTTCAAATATCAAATTCTGGTAATAAAACAAATTATCTTGAGTTAGTAGATAAAAGATGTAAAGGAAGCTCAGGAAGACTTCAGATGAGGGTAATTAGAAGAGCTAAAGGTAGCATCCAATCTAGAGAAAAGAATGAGGAAGGCAGAAAATGATGAATTAATCATTATCCTTGCCCTGGGGAACTGAAAAGGGATAGACTGTACCTGTTGCTAGTACCATAAATGCTGTGTAGTTGTTTGCCATCTCCATTTGGTAGAGACTGGGAGTCCTGGGAATCAGTCTCTGGAGCTCCTGGAGGCAGATGGCAGAGGTAGAGTTTGTGAGATTAGTGGGTCTATCCTTGTTTCAAGCAATGATCCTGTGTCATAATTGTGAAACTTATTCCTAAGGAAACTCATAGAACTTTGCTTGATTCAGTGTTTCTTGGTATAGAAAGAAACCCTATTATGAATACACAGAATCCATTTAAGTGACACCACTTTTAGTGCAAGATATCTCCTATCGATGGTGCATTGACTTCATCATTGATATGTTTTAGCCTATTTTGCCTCCTGCTTACTCTTATTTTTCCCCCGTCTTGTAGTGTGTACGTGTGAGGAAGTAGGGTCTCACTAATGTAGCCCTGGTCATCTTAAAGCTCCCTGTGCAGATTATGATAGTCTCAAACTTGTGATGCCTCTGATTCTGTTACCATGTCTGGCTTCTTAGGCGCACTTTGATCTCCCCTCGTGTTCTTTGGCCATATCCAGAAGAACATACTTATGCTATCTAGCTGGAGGATGTATCCAAGAAACACAAGAGAAATACCACACCATCCCTCACCTAAATTTAGTCTTTTATAGAAACAGCAAGAAGCTACCTGATCTCCAGACAGGAGTGAGATTAGCCAAAACTTGTCCTTTGAGCTGTAAGCTGTCCATAAGCAAGCAAAGCTAAGATCATAGCATCATAGTAAAACTACAGACTCAGAGACATGCTCAGTGTTTTCAGTCACTGAGTTTTAGGGATTGCTTATTGGATAACTTTATTGAGTAATAAAGTCTAGTATTTGAAGTTTAATTCCAATTTAATAAGCCTTCTTTAGCAACTCTTATAGAAGAGGAGATTCCTCTCTCATGTGCGGTTTGTTCGGATTTTTTATTTTTCTGCACTATATGGGCACCATTGACTTCAAGAAGCTATGGTGTGAAAGAAAACCTGTTGTCTCATGAACCATTGGTAATAATAAGAATCACCATCAAGTACACGGCAGTGAATCACCCATCAGAAGCCATATCCTACCTTGAGGAAATTTAAAGTGTGTTTCCTAGAAATAGTGATATATTTTAATGAGCTCTTCAGGTTCAAGTCTTAGTTCTCCAACAAAATTATCCCTAAGAGCGAAGCCACACATGGTAGCCCATTCTTGTAATTCTAGCTCTAAGGAAGAGGAGAAGAGAGGATCCTGTATTCAAGTCCATCATGTTGTATGAATTCATACATACATACTAAGAAAGGAAAGGAAAGAAAAGAAAAGGAAAGGGAATAAATAAACATTCCCCCCTTCGCTTTCAGGAGCTGGAGAACTAGTAGCTTTGGAGGAAGGAGTCTGACATTTGGTTATTTTCTGGCACCTTCATTTCATGACTGGGACACATGTTCTAAAACTTGGTGAACCTTAGTTTTCTGTCTGTAAAATAGGGATAGAGGTAGTACTAATGTCAAAGCATCATTGTGAGAATTTACTAGATCAAGTAAACATGTTTGTGATTTAAATACAACAATTAATTTTTCAATTAATATAGGTTCAGAAGTTTCTATTCAGAACTTGATAAAATATTCCATACATACAAAAGTATAAGGATGCCTGTGCCTCACTCCTGTCCCCCAGGCAATCAATCTCCCCCATACCACCACACCCATCAATTTCTTGGTTGTCATTTTTTCAAGAGATATTCATACTAATCACTTCATAGATAACTAGTTTCTTTCTGCCTCCTTTCACATCCAACAGCATCTAGTAGAGAGCTGGGCCCTTTTCAAGGACCAACATGTGATTGCCCAACACTGTCTAGAGCTTTACACAGAAATAGGTAGCAGAGAAAATTGGACAGGGTAGAGTAGTACCGGATGCTTCTGGGGGAGAATGTTTGTCAGCCTATCTTTAGACAATTGCTTTTTTTTTTCCACAAGAGCCAAGTACAGAGAATTTTCAATTAAGGGAAGGCTCATTACTTGGGTGCAAGTTAATATAAGTTTTACTGTTACCAGCACTTCTTCAAAAGTGCTGAGACAGGGAATGCAGACTTCACTTATCCCAACTGAAAAGCTAACCAAGCAGAGGAAACCAAACTAATAATGTGGCTGATATTGTCAACTGCTATACATACACACATAGAGGAAACCTGTATTGACATAATAATAATAAATATGTAAAGAAAGCCCGTGGTTTACCAATAAAATCATTTACTATGTTGCTGACTTTACTGGAAAATGATGCTTTATTACTAGTCTCTCAATTTGATTGATACCTAATTAAAAATTCACTAGGCTCGACTTCAGCTACCTCAAACTATATTAAAGTCAGTGCTGTACCACTGGAGGCATAATATCATTTAAAGTCAAAGTAAGCATGATCATTTATTTAAAGCTTAAGAAAACAGTTCTGAAAATGACAAAGTTGCACATAGCCTGTGGCTACACACACAGAGAAATGGTAATATGGAAGGACCTAGGAAATCAGGTAGGACTTATCACAGTACTGGCTCAGTTACAATAGAACTGCATGGTCTGGAGTTGAGTCCTTCTTCCCTGTGCCCTGGTTTATCATTGGAGCAATGAAATAAATCTTTATTTCTTACCTCATTGGGGTTTTTTTGCTAGTAGATGTACATAAAACAGTTCAGAAGATATAAAGCAATATCCACATATAGTGCCAAAGGATTTTAATAAAAAAAAAGTTGATATAAGGCCTCATGTATCCCAGGTTGGATTCTAACTCACTCTATAGCCAGAAATAGCCTGGAATTGCTTTTCCTCCTGCCTCCACCTCCCAAGTGCTAGGATCACAGGTGTATGCCAGCCAGCATATACAGTTTATGTGATATTAGAGATCAAAGTTATATCTTTTGTGTATGTTAGGTAAGCATCGTAGAACTGAGCTGTTGGAGGAGAAGGCTGCTTTTTGGTTCCTGGCCGCTTAGCTCTGAAATAACCACATAGATTCTGTATTAATTAAATTACTGCTTGGCCCATTAGCTCTAGCTTCTTATTGGCTAACTCTTACATATTAATTTAATGCATTTTTTATTAATCTGTGTATTGCCATGTGGCTGTTGCTTACCAGGTAAAGTTCCGGTGTCTGTCTCCGGCAGGGCTACATGGCTTCTCTTTGACCCCTCCTCATTTCTCCCAGCACTCCTTTTAGTTTTCTCCACCTAGCTCTGTCCACCTATAGCTCCGCTATAGGCCCTAAGCAGTTCCTTTATTCATTATTGGTAATCACAGCATACACAGGGAAATCCCACATCACTGAAATATACCTCCAGCCCCAAAAGGTTTTAGAGAACACTTATGTAATGATATTTCATTTGTATTTTAATAAATAAAATTTGTCTGAAATTCAGAGAATAAAGCAATCACATTGATCAGCCTTAGAGACCAGGCAGTGGTGACATACACATTTAATCTCAGTAGCCACACTAGTTTGTTATAGAAACTGGGTGGTAGTGGTGCACGCCTTTAATCCCATCTGTAGAGAGGAATATATGATGGGAAGAGACAGCTCTCTCTCACAGTCTCATTATGAGATTCCTGGAGGCAGGATCATTATTTTGGACTGAGGTAGAGGTAAGAGTGAGTGGCTGGCTGTTTTGCTTTTCTGACCTTCAGGTTTAACCCCAATTTCTGTCTCTGGGTTTTTACTCATCATGCTACACACTTGCTATGTGCTAAGGGTAGCATGGTGATGATAATAATACATAGGAACACAAACTAGAACCTCTGCCCTCCAGATGAACAGCCAGAGAACTAACACTTCTGTGGTGTGTCAAAAAAGGCAGGGGTAAAATATAGGCAGTGAAGATGGCACCCATTCCCCTTTGTTCTCTAAACACTTGCTGCTCTGTTAGATGTCTGGATATCACATGGAAAGCTTTGGGGTCAGGGATGGGTGGTAGAACAAAATAATAGAATCCTTCCATGTGAAGAGAGGATGGTCAACAAGGCAGAGACTCACTATCAGAAAGGTGAGGTAGAGTTAAAAAGCAAAAATGGATCTTTTGCCTAAATGCTGGTTCCTGCAAAGGGTAGGAAGGAAACAACACCGTCTAAAGCTAGAAAGCAAATGAGATGACTTCAGAATGATAAATGAAGGAAATATGGACTTCACATAGTTTGGAGTAAATAGAGATCCAATTACTCAAAAGAGTAGTCTAGGCCAAACTGTATAGAGACATTAAAGGAATGCTGACATGCAGACTGAGATCTTAGGAATTTAGCAAAGCTATGAATATTCAACTAACTCACACGTGTCTGGAAGGATGGCAATATGGGAAATTGGGTGTTGATTTACAGGAAGTAGAGAGTTTTCTGAACAAGTCACTATGAGCCTTAGCCAAGAGCATTCTATAGCTATCTCATAGTAGCTCATGAGAGCTAAATGTTAAATTTTCTGCAAAATTTGCCAACCAGTTTTAAAATATAACTAAGTTGGGACTTGGGAGATGGCTCAGTGAGTGAAATCCTTGTTGTACAAACATGGAAGACTATGTTGATTTCCCTAGCACCTACTTAAAAGCTGGCCAAAGCAGCATACATCTATGTCCCAGTGTTGGGAGGAAGATGGAGACAGGGGAATTCTTGGGGCTTTCTAGTTCAAAATGGTAAAGTTCCAGGTTCATTGAGAGACCTAAAATAAGATGGAGATTGATAGACGAAGCTACTTGACAGTGACCTCTGACCATAAGCATGAGTACTTGTACTCACCTATATGTACATATACATATACACCATACATATAGAAAAATTATGTAAGCATGGTTAAATTGCATAAAAATGTTAGCAAATAGTTAAAACCATCATTGCCTAATTATTTGATTTTATGCATTTCTACGTGTAGATGGAAGTTTCTGTCCCCCCAGGTCCCACAACCATTCAGTCCCAACGAAACATACAGAGGCTTATATTAATTATAAACTGTTTGACCTATTAGCTCAAGCTTATTATTAACTGGCTCTTACCACTTAAATTAACCCATAATTCTTGTCTATGTTTAGCCATGTGACTTGGTACCTATTCTCAGTAAGGTATTCTCATCTTGCTTCCTCTGCTTCTGGATGGTGACTGACTCTCTGCCTTTCTTCTTCCAAGAATTCTCCTAATCTGGCTACCTCATCTATACTTCCTGCCTAGCTACTTGAGATGATAAGAATATTTACATCATGGAAATTAACAAGAATTGCACAGCAGTACATTTTCTTCCTGAGAGCTAGTTGTTGAACGTCTAGCATTTGACCCCTGGGAAGTAATAGTTCCTTCCCCATTCCACTAGTACTGCAGCCATTCATTTAGAATCCCAGATTTTCCTGTATTAACCAATCAGCTGGGTAATTTTGGGCACCAAGAAGTTCAGCTTGTTGAGAAGTAAGGAGGATGCTAACAGCTACACAGAGATGTTGCTAGTAGATCAGGTAGCATAATAGTTAACATGCTGGTAAAAAAAAAACAACTTGGGGATTTGAACAATAAGCATTTATTAATCGTGAGTCTATGAATCAACTGGTTTAAGTTGGGTTTGTTCATGTGGTGGTAATTTGCTATGAGTCAGGTAGGCCACTCAATCTTTAAAAATATTTAATATTTGTGCATGTATATGTTTTGATCATATCTACCCCAAGTCCTATCCCTCTGATTTCTCCCTTACCCTACCCACATTCCCCTCCCAATATAACATACTCACTCCTTTTCCTTTTTAAAAATATTCATTGGATCCATTGGTGTTATCTATATGTGCATGGGAACTGGAGCATGAGTAGTTTTTCAGGGACAGCATTCCTCCAGAAAGCTGATTCTCCCTTCTCCAGCAGCCATCACTTGTCAATAGCTCCTGAGACACGGCTAGGATTTCATGAGCCCCTCTCCTGATATACTGGGAGTTTGGCTGGCTTGATCTTGTGCAAGTATTGCTCATGCAGTCCCAGCAGCTGTGAGTTCATGTCTGGCAAATACCATTTCACTGAAGACGTCTACTTCCTTTGGCTCTTACAACTTTTCTCCACCTTCTGAGATGATCCTTGAGCCTTGGAGGAAGAGGGTGTGCTGTGGATGTCCCATTTCAAGTTGAGAATTCCATATTTTCTTATTCTCTGCATGTCGACAGTATAGGTGTTTGTCTCTGTATTAATCATTGTCTGTTCAAATAAAAAAAAGAAAGCTTCTCTGATGAGGTTTGAGAGATGAACTCATGCTTATTTCCCCACTAATAACATATTTCCAGCTATGTTAAAGACATTCCCTAGCTAGTCTTGTTATCTTGTGTGACCAACTTGACAAACTTCCTGCTTCCAAGTTATCAGTACCATGGTACCTTATGTCTGTAATCACAGAACTCAGGAGGACGAGATAGGAAGTTTTCTGTAAGTTTGAGACTAGCTTCAGTTTGTAGTATATTCTAGGGTGGTCACTATTAAAGAGTGAGAACTTATTTTAAAAACAAATTCAAATCCCCCCAAACAGAAATCAAACAGCAACAGCAACCTAAGAATGAGAGATGGCATTTCCTCATTCTGCAATTAATGAGAGCATAGTGAATAGTCAACTAGGACTATGAACTAGCAGTGGGAGGGACCAGGGAAACTGAAGTCTCAGTTTGTGACGTAGTGTGGTATCTTATCAGTTCTACTAAGAGAGGAAATGAAATCCTCATGTTGTTTAAGGCATTATTACTTTTTGTTTATGCTTTTTATGGGCATAATTAATTCTTACCAGGGATTACTTAATAGGCTAACTTTGAGGGTTACATGTATTACTACAACAGTAACAAAATGTTTGATGTTATGTGATACAATTAACATCTAATCATTATGAGTTCACTCTGGTAATGAAGGGAAATGGGGACCACCAGCTTTGTGCGTTGCGGGATACAGGCTTTTGTCATATTCTTTTGGGACAACTGTCAGAGTTCAAGGGAGACATGTAGTATCTGGACTGTACTGGCACATTCTGGTGTAGTATTTCCATTGAAGACCAAGAGTATTAAGACAGAAGAAAGCTGTAACAGTGGTGGTGATGGCATTTCCAGCATCACGGCTGTGGCAGAAAACGGTAGTAACTTCTTAGAAGATCAACAGGTATTGTTTTAGAAGAGTGTGGTCCAGAGTTAGCATTCAGAAATGATGTGGAAATTAGGTCTAAGGCAGTAGTTGCAGAACAACCCAGGGATCCATCCTCATCTAGTCTCCACTATGACTTGAACCAGAAGTAATTTAGATGGTGCTAGATTTCCTCCAATTCTGCAAGTGGCAACTGAGTTGCAGAAAGTTTGTTTTGTCTTTTCTTATGTGGGACTGCATTTTGTCCTAGGCTGGTAGTCTGAGCATCATTTGCCACCCATAAATCCAGGAGCAACAGACTCAGGAGTGGTGATGTAACACCAGAATATTTATATAAGCTGTTCTCTGCGACATGAGGGGCATGAAGAATAACCACCATACTTCTACATCCTGCTCTGAAGACACCTTTCCTCCCCAGGGCAGCTCATAAATGGTTCACTGAAGAGGAGCAAAAGTATATAAAGGTTTCATGCTTCATAGATATTGATTTCATATTTGCTTTGTTGAGTTATTTTTCAAATTGGTAGCTTCCTGATTCTTTTCAGTGACAAAACTTTAGCCATTAAGAGTTGCAATCTAATCTGACTCAAAGAAAATGCCTTAGCATGCTGAAATCTAGATGGCTGAGGGGGAAGAGCCTCCTCCATCCTTCCCCACTTCTGCTTGTGAGTTAAGTGCCTAACTGCCTGCTGAGGGTTGGAGATGCCCCTGGTCTTACACTGGTTTGACTTACTTTTAGTAACCTTTGTTGTTGGGCTGCTCGCTGTGCATATAAAAGGTACACGTGGATTTTATAGGCATGTGGAGTGGACACAGACATATGTCCATTGTTACTGAGTGCTCTCCCAAAGAGGGTCAGCTTGGTTTCTCTCAGTCATTTCCAGAAGCTCAGGTATCTAGCCTTTTTTTCTAAGTATGTCACTGTGACCACTCATTCTGAATCTCCCTAGCTTTCCTTACAATCTATGTTACTCTGCATGAAGTCCCAGAGCTACTATGTTGTTTTCTGGATTTGGACTTTTATCACATTCTCCTCCTCTAAGTTTTCTTTGTGCCTTTGGCTTTGGACTACCGTTACTAATTTGGTGGCAAAAGGAGATAACTTCCATATTCAACTATGTTTGTTGTATAGACTTCAATTAGGAGTGAGGATGGGCAGTTGACTTCTAGTTAAGTTGAAGCTCAGAACAAAACCAAACCTCTATACACAGTTGAATAGCCCAGTAGAAATAGCCAGGAAAATAATCCTTCCTGGGTCATTGGTCTATCCTTCTCTGTATAGGAAATCAAGCAGGCTCGCCAGCTGGTAGAGGTGATACTGTGGTAAAGGGGTGTGGTTATTCAAGTTAGTAACCGACATATTCTAAATAAATGTGCCACATGAAATAAAGTGAATCATCATGCTGTGTAAATTCTGTAAGGGATTTTTTCCACTGGATAGGAAAGCTTGTTTTATTAATATATTGAATAACAGCATTCTGTAAGCAACTCATACTTTTTAGATTTACTCCTGTTAAAGAATGCCATACTTAAGTACTTGGAATTGACACTTGAGAATGAAATACTGGTGCAAATAATAGGGAAATTGTAGATGTATTTTATACCTTGCCTCCCCAAATCAAAAGGTCTCATAAATACAGTCTCTAAAAGTGTCGGTGGGGGAGTTAACATAACTGTACAAGCAATAAGCCTGACCTTTCAGTGTAATTTATTTTCGATTTGCTCAATCCTTTTTTTATTAAAACTAGCACATCTGAAGCAGAATTAAATCCTATTATAACAGGTGTGCAGTCGTATCAGATTCTCATTGCCACCAACCTGCTTTATTAAAAGTTACTTTGTTTTAAGGAGAATAACCTGATCAGGACAGTGGGATAGGTTTGCAAAGCCTCTGATAGCAGGGGAAGGATAGTTTTATTTTCTTCAGAGCAACTGCTGTATCCAGTGAAATCACAGGATATTTACGATCACTTCTTTTGTGTTTGAAACGCCATGGTGGGACATAATCTCTCCTCTATATTTATAAAGGTTATTTCTCCCCAGGGTTATTTAGACCCAGGGACAAAGTGGGTCATCAAGCTGATTTGTACCATGATTCATACATTGCTTGCCTACAATCACTTTTATACACAGCATTCATGCTCCAGTGACCACTGGGAGAATGAAAACACTTTTGAGACATTTCTTAGCTATGGATCCATTTGGGAGAAACTGGCTTTCAGTATTTGGCTTATCATAGGGAACCTAATTCTACGAAGTCCTTTGCAAATTTTGCAGTTTAAAAACATCTCTTTTATAAGTGGTTGGGCTGTTTCCTCTAGTTTCATCTTTTTATTACTCTCTTCATTTCTCTACTTGATCATATTTAAACTCTTCCAGGAAGCTATTCCTAATAAGAACACATGCCCACAGAAGCCTGTTTCTTCCCCTAAATTTCTTTTTTTCCCTTTTCTTATTACTTAAAAAATACCAATTCAAATTCCCACTCCCTCCCCTTCTTCCAAGTCCCCTCCCTCTCCCACTACAGACCCTTCCCCCCACCCCTCCAACCCTAAGGGAGTGCCATGCACCCCACCCTGTGGAAAGTCCAAGGCCCTCCCTACTATGTCTAGGTTGAGCAAGGTTTACGTCCAAAGAGAATAGGATCCCATGAAGCTGGTATATGCAGTAGAGACACATCCCAGTGTCCCTATCAGTGGCCCATCAGTCTGCCCCAGCTGTCAACCCCCTTCAGAGGGGCTTGGTTGTTCCCATGCTCGTTCACTCCCAGTCCAGTTGGAGTTGGTGAACTACCATTAGCTCAAAAAACTGTCTCAGTGGATGACCCCCTCATGGTCTTGAATTCCTTGCTCATACTCTCACTCCTTCCACTCTTCAACTGGATCTTGGGAGCTCAGTCCAGTGCTCCGATGTGGGTCATTGCCTCTGTTCCCATCTGTTTTTGGACGATCATCAGTCTGACTACAGGGTAAGTTCAGTTCAGACACCCTTCTCCTCTATTGCTTAGGGTCTCAGCTGGGTTCATCCCTGTGGGTTCTTGGGCATTTTTCTAGAGCCAGGTTTCTCGCTAACTCCATAATGGCTCCCTCAATCAAGATATCTCTTTCCTTGCTCTCATATCTGTCCTCCTCCATCTTGACTATCCCATTCCCACAAGTTCTCATCAACCCCCTTTTCCCCCCTCTACTCCCTGCCCCCCGCTCCCAAATTTTTGTCTGATTCCAATTTCCAGGTGGGTCTATATATGTTTTTCTTTGGGTTCACCTTATTACTTACTTTCTCTAGGATCCTGAACTATATATAGGCTCATTGCCCTTTGTTTATGACTAGTATCCACTTATGAGTGAGTACATACCCTATTCGATTTTTTGGGTCCGGGTTACCTCACTCAGAATGATGTTTTCTAATTCCGTCCATTTGCATGCAAAATTCAAGATGTCATTATTCACGTTGGGGGCAGGGTAGATGGCTGTCTGACCTCTTCCCCCAAATTTCAAAGTCTGGCCATTGATCTGATAGAATGTATTGTTATCCCATCTTCCGTAGAGAACAAGTGCTCTAGGATAGAAAGCCACGCCAGTTTAATTGTAGTCATGTGGCTGGTGTATTAGGGCTCACCAAAGAAAAGAATTGGCAATGAAGTGGCAGGAACATGAAACAAGTTTTATTTTGGTGCTATTTTGACAGGCTTGCGTGGGAAACATGGGAAAGCCCCTCACAGTGTAAGAGGACTAAAAACTGTGGTACAGGAGTCACAAAGATAGGGAGAACATGTACTACCTAGGTGAGAGAAGAAATGAATGGAGTCCTTATATTTCTGAATGCTGTCATTCAGTAAGTAGCACATTGGGGAACCTCCAGGCCAGAGATCTCTGAAAAATTAGAAGTGGCCCAACATCTTTTAAAATTTATTTATTCATTTTGTTTATTTGTGTATATGTTTTATATGTTTGTTTGTGTGTGTGTGAACACCAATGGGTGTTCATGAATGCATGTGCACATGTCTGTGGAAGCTAGAGGTTTATGCCAGGTGTCTTCTTTGGTCACTTTCCTTCTTATTTTTCTTTATTATTATTTTTTTCATATAATATATTTTGATCACGATTTCTCCTCTTCCAACTCTTCCCAGATCTTCCCCCTCTCCCTACCCAACTTTATGTTCTCTCTTTCTTTATTAAAAAATCACAAAATAGAAATCTAAACAAATAAAAACCCAATAAGACAAAACACTCCACAAAAATGAAAATCAAAACAAACAAAAACCCAATAAAAAGAAAAGTCAAAGCAAAATGTACACATGTCTATGTGCGCATGCGTACCCACACATGAACACACGCCATCACAATCAGAACAAAACAAAACAAAAACCCTGTGGAGTTAAATTTATGTGGGCCCTCTATTCCTGGCATAGAACCTGGGATATAGTTGCTAAACTCAAAGACACACCATTGGAAAAAACAAATTTTTCCTTTGCTAGTGGGTATCAATTGCAGATAGCTTTTTGGTTAGGGGTTACACCCCTTGCCTACTTCCCTCTCTCACTGCTGAGACTCTATCTGACATGAACCTATGGTGATCTTATGAGTGCTGCCACAGTTTCCAAGGCTTCATGAGTACACAAGTCTTGTGTCTGGAAGACACTGCTTTCTTGGAGTCATGCATCATTTTTGGGTCTTACAGTCTTTCCAATTGAAGACATCCAATTTAAGATTGATCATTCCCAAGTATTTTACCATTTGCACATTGTCCAGTTGTGGGTCTCAGTGTTAATTCTCATCTACTACAAGAAGAATTTTCTCTGATGATATCTGAGTGAGGCATTAATCTATGAGTAGAAAAATATGTCATTTTTGCTATGTTCCTTTAGTAGAATAATGGTATTAGGTTTTTTTCCCCCTAAGCACACGACCTATCTGTTCTCAGGCTCTTGGCCTCTTTAGAAGTCTCTGATAAGGATTCTACTTTATGGAGTGGGCCTTATCTCCAACTAACAAGTTGTTGGTTACTCCCATAACATTTGGGCTACTGGTGAACTAGTATATCTTGTAGACAGATCACTGTTGTAGGTCACAGAGCTTGTACTTGCATGCTCTTGATAATTACCTTTCTCCTCTGGTAGCATGCAGAGTAGTACCTTTAGGCTCAATGAATGCTAGCCAATAATAGAAGTGGCATCAGCTCAACTTCTCTGCTCACTAACATAATTAAATGTTGTCTTTAGCAATAGGGTCTCACCATCAGGGTATGGAGAGCAGCTTTGGCAATAGCCTGTGGCGTTTAGGGCATTCTATGGAATATCTTTGGCCAATGACTCAACAAAATATAATCTATTTCTAGCACTGGATGTTTCACTTGGTGCAAAATACGTCTAGTTGGGGCATTGTCTCTTCCATTATATGGTGATTTCATTTAGGTGCCTTCTATATTAGTAGGTTTCAATTTGGATTCTCAGGGCCTTTAATGTTAGTTGTACCTCCCTGTCTTCTTTTACTATTCTCTCCTACCCAGTCCCCATTAAAATTTCCTACTACTCTAGTTTTCCCTTTGCATCTCCATTATACTAAATTCTTGTTTCCATTCCTTGAAAGAGTCTTTCTTGCCCTCTGATCACTTACTAGGTACCTAACCTTTGTGGTTTTTCAGATTGTATCACACTAGAAAAGCCTAAAAGATAACATTTAAATATAAGATAAAATATAAAATATTTGTCTTTTTGGGTCTGGATTACCCCACTCAAGAATTTTTTTTACCTCCATTCATTTACCTGAATATTTTATGATTTATTTTTTTCTTAACAGCTGAATAATATTTTATTGTGTTAATATACTACATTTTCATTATTCATTCACCAATTGATGGGCATTTAGGCTGTTTCCATTTTCAGGATATTATGCTTAGAACGGCAATGAACATGAACGAGCAAGTATCTCTAAGGTAGACTCTGGAGTCCCTTGGGTATACGCCTGAGTGGTATAGCTGGATCTTGAAGTAGATCTATTCCTGGCTTCCAGAGGAACTGCCATACTGATTTCCATAGTGGCTGTACCAGCTCACACTCCTACAAATGAATAAGAGCTCTCTCTTTTCTGAATCCTTGTTGGCATATGGTATTATTTGTTTTACTGATTTTGGCCTTTCTGATTGGGGTAATTAAAAATCTCAAAGTAGTCTTAATTTACATTTCCCAGATGGCTAAGGATGTTGAACATTTCTTTAAGTGTTTTTCATCTATTTGCGTTTTGTCTTTTAAGAACTCTCTTATAAGTTCTGGACATCATTTTAAAAATTGGGTTATTAATCTCTGATTTTTATTGTGATTTATATATTTTACATATTATCCCTCTATCAGATGTATAGTTGGTAAAGATCTTTTCCCATTCTATATAGCCTACCACTTTGTCATATGATGATGTCCTTTGCTATACAGATGTTTTTCAGTTTCATGAAGTCCCATTTACAATTGTTCATCTTAGTGACTGTACTATCATCTACCTTATTTTTTGAGACAGAGATTTTTTAATATTTTTTAATTTTTTTCATTCATTCATTTATTTACACTTTCTCTCCTTCTCCCAGTCCCCTCCCGTTCCCCCACTACCTCTCCTCCCTTCCCCTGCTTCCTTAAGAGAGGGCAGGGTGCCCTGCCCTGTGGAAAGTCCAAGGCCCTCCCCAATAACCACCCTTCGTCCATCTCCATACTCCCTCTCCCCACAGCTTTCCCCAGCCCTTTCCTTCTCCCTTCTCCTTCCCTCTCTCCCCTTCCCCTACCCCCGAACTTCTACCCTCTCCCCTCTCCCCACTCCCATGCTTCCAACTTTTGCCCAGCGATCTTGTTTGCTTCCAATTTCCAGGAGGATCTATATATGTTTTTCTTTGTGTTCACCTTGCTATTTAGCTTCTCTAGGCTTGTGAGCTATAAGCTTAATGTCCTTTGTTTATGGCTAGTGTCCACTAATGAGTGAATACATACCATACTCATCTTTTTTGGGTCTGGGATATCTCACTAAGGATAGTGTTTTCTATTCCCATTCATTTGTATGCAAAATTCAAGATGTCATTGTTTTTTACCACTGAGTAGTATTCTAATGTGTATATATATTCCACACTTTCTTGATCCATTCTTCCATTGAGCGGCACCTAGGTTGTTTCCAGGTTCTGGCTATTACAAATAATGCTGCTATGAACATAGTTGCACAAATGCTTTTGTAGTATGATTGGGCATCTCTTGGGTATATTCCCAAGAGTGGTATTGCTGGATCCTGAGGTAGGTTGATTCCAAATTTCCTGAGAAAGAGACAGAGATTTTTGTTGAACCTGGAGTTATACTAGTTAGCCAACAAACCCCAGAGGTACTCTCATCTACTTCCCCAGTACTGGGGTTACAGGTGCATGCCTCCGAATCTTGCCTTTATGTATTTGTTAGGGACCTGAACTCGGGTCTTCAAACTTGTTGAGCAAGGACAGTACCTACTGAGAAATATTCCTAGTATGACATTGTTTATAACTCTATGTTTTACCATATTTGTGGTAAATTGGTGTTAGGTGTATTTTGCAGGATATATAAAACTGGCAGAAACTTATGTTGGCAAAAAGATCAGTCTGTTTGGATCAATTTTAAAAAACTATTGGATGAGTAGATATTGGAGTATATTGTCTATTGGTGTTTGAGCTAAAATAGGTGTCAGCTTGCTGGAAGGAAGTGAGCATAAGATAAATATGTATTTTTAAGGCTCATTAATAAAACACTTATTAGTACAGTTGAAAATACTACTCAATAATAGAAATGAAATATAGTTCTCATTGCCCAATTAAGTGAAACAAAGTAAAACCTCTTACTAAAGGTTTCTCATATTTAGGATTTTGGAAAATACAGAGTTCCTGAATTAATGAACTTTCGGAGGCAAAAATGGTTTGGGACTTTTTTATATCCATGAAACAAGGTTACTGGAGTGTGTCTGCTATGATTGCCTGACTTTTTGAAATATGGAGCTGTTGTTCATTGTTTGGCTTTCAAAACCACAATTATAAATACAAAATGTCACTGACCAAAGAATATGTTTATAACTAGCTCTGGGGAATACCTGTTACTATGATGAAAGAAAAACCAGTTTTACAGAGTAAAAACCATTTTATGTTCAGCACCGATCACTTAGCACAGTGTTTTTAAAGCACAGAGAACCCAGTAAGCTCCTGCAGAATAGATGGGCAGCATGTATGGGCCATATAAAACACACTGGTTTTTAGTGCCTATTGATGAGGCTTTTCTCCAGGGTTTAAATAACATCCCCTGAACTGAACAATACCATCATTATCTTTTCTATAGCCAAAAAGGGCATTTTCCTATTCATCATCTCATATGACCGTCATGTTAGGCTGGGAAGTAAAGGAAGATTTAAAAGTAGTCTCATTTGTGAGAGGTAAAAGGAATGCCCAGCGTTACAGTGTTTGATCTCTAGACTCTATGTTAGGAAACTGTTAGAGCAGCAGAACAGAAATTCCAATCTGTTGTGAAGAGATGCTGACTCCTCAACCTCAGATGGGACAGGTTTTGGAGTGGTTAGAGCCATTTCAGACTGCTTTAGCTGCAAGAAACCTGGCCTTTTTTTCCTCAATGTGCTGTCAACCAGTATTTTTTTATAGGTGCCCAATTGTGAAATAGGGTAAATACTACACAGAAGTGCAAATTAGTTCATAGGTGTATCTTTAGAGATGGCCCATAACTCTTGGTGAAATAAAACTACGTTACATCTGATTGCGATGTGTGAACACATAAAGTGCTTCTACCCTCCATCGCTCAAAGCTCTAGGTAATTATAAATATAGCCACAGAGCTGCTAAGCTGGTTAACAGGTAAAGGTACTTGCTGCTGATATGAGTTTCATCCCTGGAATCCATATGGTAGGAGAGAACTGACTCCTGCAGATTGCCGTCTGACTTCCACATGTGCCTATACACATAGAGACACAGTCACCTCTGATGTCCACACACACCTACACATATACACAAGTGAGTGAGTAAGTGTAAACAGGCAGTACTGTACTTTCCTAATAGAATTTAAACATTTGTGATATTTCATTTAAGGTGTTTGCTTGACTGAGCTAAAAGTTGCATGGATATACCATTAAAAAATAATTCTTGGTGTGTCTGTGAGATATATCTTGCAGAAATCAGTATTCAGATTGGCGATCTAAATGACATAGATGGGCCTCCTCCTTGTTGGTGAATATCATTCCATCTGGTGTATATTTGAATGCAACAAAAGGTAGAAGATTGAATCCATTCCTCCCTGACTGCTTCAGTTGGGACATAGTATTCATCCTTATTCTCAACTCTCTAGACTTGAACTAGAATCAATTCCATTAGCTTTCTGCCTCTTGGGTCTTCAAACCAAACCACTGGCCTTCTTGAGTCTCTTCTATATAGGCAGTTTGGGGGACATAGCTACCACAATTACATAGCTCATTTTAACAGGACTTCTAGGACAAAGGTTTTGATTTGGAAGCCCTAACTGGTTAGACTATGCCAGCTACAAAGCTATGTCAATTAAGAAGACGAGTAAGGGTGAAATGCAGAGAAAGGAGATTTCATTAGTGCATTCACAGAGAAGTCTAGTGACTAAAGATTCATCTTCAACGTGCTTTACATTTAAATAGAGGAAGAACTGGGGAAAGGAGACATGCATGATTAAATAGTTCCGGTCAATCTGTTATCTCTCTCTCTGTCTCTGTCTCTTTCTCGGCCATGCTGTAACTCTAACCCAGGGCCTTGAGCATGCCAGCCTAACATTCCACTGCTGAACTATGTCTCTAACCTTTCAGTATATGTGTGGTCTGGTTGATCATTATCTCAGTTCTGGTTCTTCAAGATAGTTCAGAGAAGTTATCTTGCTATCCCTATCATTTGTCATTGCTTGAAAGGAGCAATGTGGTTCCCAGGAGATAATTACTTATGTTCCAGGATACAGTCTTAAGCCATATATAATTGTCCTCACTTGGAAGGGTTTCTGTCCTGTAAGTCTTTGCTAATCCTGAAATCTAAGGTGACTATGGATTTAGGACAATGACTTTACTCTATGTTTTTGGCCTTGGAGGGGGATAAGATAGACAGACAGACAAATATATTAATTGATCAATTGAGTTATTGAATGGTTAGTATACCTATACACATTCAGGCAAGAATCTTACCCAAAGTAAGGGAGACAGACACAAAATGAAGGCAAAAATTTTCTGGATTTCATCCCATTTGTAGTTTTCTTCTGCATTTAAGTAACGAGCTAGTGATGTTTAGCAAGAGCAGCTTCTCTTGTGCCCCAAAGGAATGAGATTCATTGTGATATTTTCATACATATACATCATCATTTTTATGCATTTCCTCCCGTCCTCTCTTATTTTTCCTTCTTGGAGATCCCTGAAAAAGTAGTTTTTAAGCACCCATTGCATTACTGTATAATAAATCTCATTATATTGTATACAATATAGAAATAGATATTTATTATCTATCTATCTGTCTGTCTGTCTGTCTGTCTATCATCTCCATTCTATTCTTATCCATTGGAAATCTGTAACTAACAAACTAACATAAGCTTTGGTGTTGAGGTTGGTTCTAGATAAACAAAGTATTGATGGTGAATTCTATGAATTGGTCTTAGGGTTTCTGGAGTTGAAATATAAAGTTAAATTTAAGATGCTAATGATTCTGTTTGTAGTAATGAAGAAAGCATGAGTAGTCTATGTGTAATTTGGCAATGAAGATGCATAACATCATTGCACTGGGTACTCTTAATCAGCCATTTAATACTCATAGGAATGAAAGGCTTGGGTAAACATTTATATGATGCAGCAGGACACTTTTGGAAAGCTAATGAGTAAAATAAAATTGGCCTTTTCCTCCTAATGTAATTGGACAAAGTGCAGAAGAAAAACTTGAGTCTCCAACTGAAGTGTCATGAAAATGACCTGAAGGCTATATGTGTGCCCTATGGGAGCCCTTTTGCTACTTTATCTTCAGGACTAGGACTGTAGAAGATCACTCTGTCCGGATGACTTTCTGCACATTCTGAAGTTTCACGTCTGCAGGATATGCCACATTAAAATGACGGGATTGGTTAAAAAGGACCAGATCCTCTAAGTTGCACTGGAGATGTATGAGGCAACTCTGATCAAGACAGAACTCTGAGCCCATAAATTCTAATGAGTCATCTTTGACAGTGGAACTGGTCTCCTCACCAGACTGAGAGAGCAGTCAACTTACCCCTGGTCATGTTATCTTTCCTATCCCTCTATAAGGGGATTAATCTGGACATGCCTGAGGAAATTATGATGACCTCTGTGGCAGTTGCTAAGAATAACATATTGATTTTCTTTTTTTTTCACTTTTTAGTCTATTTTCTCCATTGTTTCTTTATTGTCCAGCAGTTTCATACATTTACATAAAGATTTCTATCATTTTTCACCCTCCAGTTTCCTCCCTTATCTCCACCATTTGCTTGCAGAATTCTACTGTTTCTTTAATAAATGTGGTAGCAAATGTCCTTCAACCTCAAC
>JAQHUG010000060.1:6589687-6603336 GCA_028555095.1 Dicrostonyx torquatus | reverse complement strand
GGAAGCTTCCTGCTTCCCAATTTCTCCTGTTCTCCTTGCTCCACCTCTACTTCCTGTCTGGTTTTCCTGCCTATACTTCCTGCCTGGCCAATCAGTGTTTATTTAAAACATGATTGACAGAATTGTCCCGCACCAGTGAGTTAGAAGTATGGCTAACTCTTACATATTAATTTAACCCATTTTTATTAATCTGTGTGTTGCCATGTGGCTATGGCTTACCGGCTAATGTTCTACCTGGCTCTGGCAGGGCTACACGGCATCTCTCTGACTCTGCTCTTCTTCCTCCCAGAATTCAATCCAGTCCTTCCCTCCTAGCTCTGCTCTACCCCACCCTGCTATGCTATAGGCTCAAAGCAGTTCTTTATTCATTAGTGGTAATCAGTATACAGAGGGAAATCCCACATCATTCACTGTCAAGATGGCAACGATAAAGACTTTCTGTGACCAAATTTGAAACTCATGAATAGTCCAATGGCTAGGACGTGAGTCTTGAAGGCATTAGTATTCATTAGAGAAAATATATTATGCAAAAGAAGTTGAAAAGCTCCACTGGAGCCATTTCTGAGGAACCACTGAATCTGTCCCGTGAAATAAAAGATTTGTTGGATCCTGGGTATGCCCAAGGTCAGAGAATATTTTTTATTGGTTGTGATGTTTAATTTTATGTGCCCACAAGTCTAGTCAAATATTCTTCTGAGTGTGTGTGGGAAGATATTTTGGATGAAATTAACATTTGTTTGTTAGAGAGGATAGCAGGTTATTCTTCCTAATAATGATTAAGCCCCATTCAATCAACTGAAGGATTGAATAAATAAATAATGACTCTTACCAAGGAAAAAAGATTCTGTCCTTTGTACTAGGACATTGGATTTTCCTCCTGCCTTTGGATGCAGGCTGAAATATTGTCTCTTCTTGGTTTCCCATTTTTTGTTTTCCAAGAATGTTTTAATTACTTTTTTGTAAATTTTTTACAATGTGCTTTGATCACATTCACCTCAAATTCTCCCAGTTACTCCTCTCAGATTCATCTCCATCTTACTAATACCCAACTTCATTTCATCTGCTTTTTGTGTTTAATGTTCCATGAACTTAAATTTGTGTTGCTCAGACACTTTTTGGTCTAATGCCATCCACTGGAGTGTGGTCGACTTTGCTAGAAGCCACACCCTTAGAGAAAAGTGTCTTTCTCCCTCCTCTAGAAGCAATAGACTATAAAAAAAATAATGAATCCCTCTCTACTTCATGATAGAATGTGGACTGACTTGACTTTTAAGTTTCCAACCTTTTGATGGGAAATGACACCAGCTCTTCTGTATCTCTTAAAGTATTTGAGACTTGTCACCCTCCATTACTGGTTTAACCAATTCCTTATAGGATACTTTTACTATATATCCCATATAAATACTGTCTTAATCACTGTCCTATTGCTGTGAAGAGACACCGTGGCCATGGTAACTCTTATTAAAAAACATTTAACTGGGGACTTTCTTATAGGTTTAGGGGTTTAGTCACATTATCCTCATTGTGGGGATCATGGTGGCATACAGGCAGATATGGTGCTGGAGAAGTAGCTGAGAGTTCTACATCCTGCTCCATAGGCCAAAAAGGAGAGAGAGAGAGAGAGAGAGAGAGAGAGAGAGAGAGAGAGACAGAGAGAGAAAGAGAGATGTCCACCCCCTCAATGTCCACCTCCTCAATTTCCACCCCCAGTGACCTCCTCTAACAAGGTCACACCCCTTAATCTTTTCAAATAGTTAGAACTACAGTAGACTACCTGGTGACTAAGTGTTCAGACATATGAGCCTTTGGGGACCGTTCTTATTCAAACCACCATATATGTTATATATCCTAATATCTTTGTGCATTATAAATATATAGTATAATTCTATGTCTCCCATTTGTTCTGTTTCTCTGGAGATCTTTATTAGATTTTTTAGGTAAAACCAATGTTGACTTCTATCTGTTTTTCCTCTCCAGGTTCTAACCATGAGCTGACAATTTGGTGGTGAGAAAGGAAGAAGAAAAATATTCATGTTTGAGGAAATGCAGTAACTGTCTTTTTCTCTATGACTGCCAAGAAATATAACCTTGTATAGAAACTTCCTTTCTCCCCAATGACTGCCAAGAAATATCATCTTGTCCATCAGAAGATACTTTGGATAAGAAGGCAAAAACCATTTGGCTCCAGTTCTGCTAAATATTACTTGAGACTTGAAAATGTGATCCAACTTTCCCGGAACCTGTGTTTTCAAATCAATGAAATTGAGCTTACATGTTTCTGCCTTCACTCTCTTTGAGTTGTTAAAGAGTCTGGAGAGATGGCTCAGTGGTTAAGAGAACTTGCTGCTCTTCTGAAGGACCTGAGTTCTGATCTTAGCACTGACGGAGGATGGTCCACAATTGTCTGTACCTCCAGATTCAGGGGCTTTGACACCTTCTGGCCTCTTTGGGTACTCACATGTATATGACATACACACCACAAGGCATACACATAAAATAAAAACAAATATTTTAAAAATGATATGCTAAAAATGAAATCATGAAATTTGCAAGTGGAAAATATACTGAGTGATGTACCCCAGATTCAGAAAGATAAATGTGACATTTTCTTTTTATTTGTAGTTACAAGCTCTGAATCTTTAGATTTGCGTATACAGCATGAGGTAACTGAATAAGCCACTAAAGTGGAAAGGGATCATGGATTGGGGTGAAATGGGAACTCTAGAAGTGGGGATAGCAGGAAGCTGGTGATATGAAGAAGTTAATAGGAAATACCGGACAGGATAGGAGGATGGAAGGAGTGATAACACCAAGGATGCTTGAAAAGGCCATAGGGAAGCATATTATAAACTTTCTTAAAATGCGCACATACACATACACACACATATATGCATCTGTGAATAGTTTTAATTGAGTTATGCCACATGGGATGGTGGTGCTTACCCAAAGAGCAACATACTATGTAACCCTAGTACCAGGCATGGAAAGCCTCTCCTAATGTTGTTGGTTGGGAGTTTACAATTATTTCCCCAAACAATATGAACTATTATCATTGCCCTTCATTGTCTTCCAGAACTTGAAGGTAAGAATCATATTGCTGGATACACCACAGGGCTTCAAGGTACCAAGTCGGAACTGACCTGATAACCTCTTTTTGAAGGATGGGCTCTAATATTAACAGAGGGTACTATGCTAACTTGCCAAGGGTATAGAACAATCAATAGTGCTGCACAGCTATGGAGCATATGAACTACAGCAATGAGTGGCCCAGAAAGATGTCCCCAATGTTGCAATAGTGGCACTTTTATCTTGGCAGTAACCAATACCTGTCTAACTGGACTTAAGGCCCACTCAACAGGAGAGAAACAATGACTAGTGCTGTTAACTTAGTCAACTACCCATGGCTAGATAGTTTATAAACCTTAAAGGGGAATCTATTGCAGCCATTTGCTAAACTAATGTAATACCTAACTATAATCTAAATACTTATCCTTAGGCCCACATATAAGTGTAGCTTTCCTTCTCCTTCTTCTTCCTCTTCCTCTCCTTCTCCTTCTTCTAACAAATGGGGAGACTACTGCAAATATCTACAACAGGTCAAAGTGTAGAGATTAAGAGACTTGTGGGGGAGGGCTAAGTCTCAACTGATAGATATAAAATGCAACCTCCACACCTAAGACTCAGGGAACATTGCATAAAAGGGGATGGAACAATTACCTGAGCCAGAGACCCCGTACACCTGCTGTGAGACAGTGTCCTCTAGAATTGCAGGGAAGATGGAAAAAATTGCCAATGAATTCTCAACAGGACACACACACACACACACACACACAGAGAGAGAGAGAGAGAGAGAGAGAGAGAGAGAGAGAGAGAGAGAGAGAGAGCATCTGTATTATATACATTATATGTGTGTGTTATATGCATATATGTTAAAGAAAAGGAGGCCTTTAATTTGTGAGAGGGAAACATGGGAGGAGTTGAAAGGGGATATGTTCCCAGCACCATTGACTGAGCTGCTCTGCTTTTCCTTCTTTGCTACAATAGACTATGATCCTTTGAAACTGTGAACCCAAATAAACCCAGGTATTTTATCTCAATGGTGATAAAAGCCACTAATACCCAAAATATATTTGTAGCTTGATTTCAGAAGAGCAAAAGAGTTTCTGGCTTTCCTCAAACTGCCTTCACCTATGGATTTAAAAGACTTAAATTAGCCTTGTGGGATAGTGACAAATGAATATTTACTTACCACCAACTATTGGACATGGTGTAGTGTAGGTATCTAACAGAAGTAGTCCCACTAATCATTATAATATCTCTGGTTTCATATGTGCCATTATCTCTATTTTACAGATGAGTAGCCCGAAGCTCAGAGGGTTAACTTTCCCAAGATCATGCACTTAGCAAGTGTCAAAGGCAAGGCTATAACTAATGCCTGCCTCATTTTTAAATCTGTTGCTTAATTATCAATTCATTTTGTCACCTAAATCTGGTGCATGCTAAATTATAGTTTTCCTTTAGAGGAATAACCAAATCTCAATCATTCAATGCCAGACAGTTGAATGTGAATGAGTTTACAAACTGCATTTCTCTAAGCATGTTTCAGTTGGTGTTACAGATGAAAGTGTGGGCTACTGGGTATTATTCAGCAGTCTATGACATTAAAAAAAGCACAAGATGCAGTAGAAAGAGCAAAGGCATTGACAAAATGTCTTTGCATTCCTGTTTGATCACACAGCTAACGTGACTTTGAGAAATTTCTTTAGCTTAGTCAAAATAGATGAGAATACCCTGAAGAGTTTTTAAGGAGTGAGGTGATATTTATGAGGTTGGAGCTTGCTATTTTGTTTTGTCATTTTTTTTGTCATTTGAGAGATTGTAAGCTGGGCGGTGGTGGCACGTGCCTTTAATCCTAGCACTCAGGAGGCAGAGGTAGGTGGATCTCTGTGAATTTGAGACCAGCCTGGTCTACAAGAGCTAGTTCCAGGACAGGCTCCAAAGCTACAGCGAAACCCTGTCTCGAAAAAGACAGAGAGAGAGAGATAAAGAATCTTCCCTTATTTTGTGTGATCTTGGTGGAGGTATTCATCATGATACTTGCAATCCTGCTCTAGTGTTAATATATGTATGTATCTATGTGTATGTGTGTGTATATGTGCTCTAGTATGGATGTTTTATAGTATCTATCTACTGACAATAGTTGTTGGTACATTTGGCTTCCAGCTTAGTGATTTTTAATGGGATTCCTGAGTGTGTGAAGAAATGGGTCTCTGTATCTGTATCTATTCCCAAGATCCTTTCCTTCTCTTCATTTTTTTTTCTTTGCTTCACTTCATCTTATTTTATTTTTACCTCTATTTTTCTAATCAGTTAATTAATTTTGCACTCAGGCTGATGTTTTCCCTTCCTTCCTTCCCTCCAAGTTCCTTCTCACTATCCTTCTCTGTTCCCAACCCCTAATTCACTCCACCTTTGTTTCTGTTCAGAAAAGGACAGGCATCCCACGGATATCAACAAAATATAACATATTAAGTTGCAGTAAGACTAAGCACCTCTCCACATATTAAGGCAGGAGAAGGCAATCCATTGTGACGACAAGGCTTCCCAAAGCAGGCAGAAGAGTCAGAGACAGCCCCTGCTCCCACTGTTAGGAGTCCTACAAGAAGAGTAAGCTATACAACTATAACTTATACGTGGAGTGCCTAGGTCAGTTCCAGGCAGTCTCTGAGCCCCTATGAGCCCAGGCTTGTTGATTTTGTGGGTTTTCTTGTGCTGTCCTTGACCATTCTGGATCCTACAATTATTTCTCCCGCTCTTCTGCAGGATTCCCAAACTGTACCTAATGATTGGCTGTGGGTCTGCAAGAAGCCTGTTTTCTAATGAGAGAAAGAAAGGGAGTGGATCCAGATGGGCAGGGGAGTAGGGGATAATTGAGAGGAGTAGAGGGAGGGAAAACCATAATTAGGATATATTATGCGAGAAAATAATCTGTTTTCAATAAAAGGAAAAAAGAAAACATTACATATGCATTTGAATGTACTTGGTTTTTTAAAATTTGTTTAAGATGTCCATTTATTACTGGATAAATATGATTGAGCATAAAAATGAAAGTAAATACTATTGTTTTAACACTCAAAATAGAATGGCATTCAGAAAAGTAGTTTGAGAACTAGACATTACCAAGAGGATTTTCCCTAAATTATCTAATATCCTCATTTAGTATATAATGATCCAGTCTTGGTGATACAGAATATGAAATAGGAAATGCCCTTTCTTCAATGCCTAGAGTTTTAGAAGAACTAAGAGTAAAGAGCAGCCATAGTTGCACCTCAGTTTCTCCTACTCACCCTGTTACAGTTTCTGAGCCAACACAGAGTGCCTTTATATAACTAAGTGGGTAGAAAGTGTAGCAAGACAGAGAGATCTACCACCTTGGTTTCTAGTGGTACAGGAACTGTGTTAGAAATATTACACTTGCAGTGAGGTTCTTCGAAGTAGAAGGAATGCTTGTATTAGAATAAGGATATGGGAAAGAGTCCCAGCTCAGCAACAGTTAAAAAGAATATTGCATTACATGCGCCAGAGAGTCTTGCCTGTAGAGCATAAAGAATTGATGTTATAAATTGGACAACAACTCAGCTTGGCTGTTGGTGAGCTGAGAGAAGATGCTAGAAGCATCAAAGAGTAAAACTATTGGCAATCAGCTTGGCACATAGAGAGCCGAAAATGTTTTTTGAGAGGATTCTAGAGTATGTAGAATTAAAGTCAAGAATAACTTCAGTCAGCTGAATAGCATTACAAATCACCCGCATATGTTTGTTCTGCAACCCTTTTGGGCATCCTCAATTTACAGAGGCCAAAATTCGGACTTAATTGAAAGCTTGCATGGTTTTAGAAGAATCTTCCCTCCACTTTCCTGTGCTTTTATAAAAGGAGTTTCTAAATCAAAAGTAAATATATTTCACTATGCTGACTTAAGCTCAGAGATCTGTTGTTCTTAACTTAATAAATCCAGAGGTCCAGACACTTCACAGCCAGATGGTTTGGGGCCCTAGTAGAAGCATGAGAAGCATATGGAATGTTCCAACTTCCAGATCTGTGAATGTGCTAAACCCCATAACTTCTGTTTGGAAAATTCATCCTGCTTTACTTGGTTAATGTCATAGTTAGCTTCAGTTGTCAAAACCTTAACTGAAGAATTTTCCCCATCAGATGGGCTTAAAAAATACTTGTGTGTGGGTGGTTTGCCTGGATGTATGCCTGCACAATATCAATGCAGTGCTTATAAAGGCCGGGAAGAGACTGCCAACCTACCAGAACTGGAGGAGTTACAGTACAGACTGCCATATGGGTGCTGGCAACGGAACCCAGGTCCTTGGCAAGGGCAGTCTAGGTTCTTAACTGCTGAACCCTATCCAGCTCCCATGTGGGGCATTTTCTTGATCGCTGATTGATGTAGAAGGACCCAGCCCACTGTGAGAGATATCATCTCTAGGTAGGTCCACCTGGGCTGCACAGGAAGTGTATCAAAACATAATCCAGGAAGCAAATAAGTAAAAAGAGTTCAGCTATGGTCTCTGATCAGTTCCTCCCTCCAGGCTCCTGATTGAGGCCTTATTCCAACTTCCCTCAATGATGGACTGCGATGTGAAAGTGTGAGACAAATCCTTTCCTTTCTCAAGTCACTTTTTGTCACAGTGTTTATCGCAGCAACAGAAACAAAGTAGGACAGTTGGCATTTCCAGTTTTAGGTAGATTTAATTATTTAGAAGTTATTTCTGTACCGCGGAGAAACCTTTTCTTTTAAACATACAAACTATGTGAATTGTCACAGATTTGACCTTCCTATATTATGCTTAGTACAATAAGGCATACACAGAGATAACCACTGCATGATATCACATTTATATAGAAATCTCCTAAAGTCAAACTCAGATTAATAGAGTGTAGAATGGGTAAGAGAAATGCCAGGAGATGTGGGACAAGGGAAGATGTTGGGCTAAGATTACATACTCATAATTGTATAATCAGTATGTTCAGGAGAGCTATTATACAGCATGGCGATAAGTTAATATTGTGTTATGTATTTGAAATTTGTTGAAAGAATGGTTCTCAAGTTTTACCAGACAGATAAATGTAACTGTGAGTTAATGGATGTGTTAATTAGCTTAATTGTAGTAATCATATATATATATATATATATATATATACACACACATAGACATCATGTGGCTATATCTATCTACCTACCTATCTATCTATCTATCTATCTATCTATCTATCTATCTATCTATCTATCTATCAATACATCAATAAACCCAGGGTAAAAACTGAAACAAACAACCATACTTAGTCCTTTAAACAAGTCATTAAATCCAAGTCCTGTGGTTACGTTGCTTCCTACTTTCTGACTATACTACAGTTCCCAAAGTTCCTTATTACATATAGCCTACCACTGAATACAGATATTTTAGGTTTGTTCTATCTGGTGAAATGTAATTTTCAACCCTCTTGCTCTCAAAAATGAGTCTTCTGTTAAGGTATTGTACAAATCTAGACAGAGCTAATTTTTCTTACACTAGTAACAGGTGCCAATAATTTTTAATCAACCTTATGACACTAGAAATCTAGGGGGTGGAGGTTGAGAGACGCACTTCTGTAACATGAGGGTCCTGCTTGTTGGGGTTTCTGTCCTGCCCAGTACCCCACAGCTGGCAAGCCCCAAAGAAAATCACACAGAGAGTCTACATTAGGTTATTAACTGATTGGCTCATTATCTCAGGCTTCTTACTAGCTCCCATAAGTTATATTAACCCATTGTCAGCCACATAGCCAGTACCTTCTCTCAGCTGGTCTGCTACATGTTGCCTTGTTGGAGATCTGCGCAGGAATGCCAGGGAAGCTTCCTGCTTCCCAATTTCTCCTGTTCTCCTTGCTCCACCTCTACTTCCTGTCTGGTTTTCCTGCCTATACTTCCTGCCTGGCCAATCAGTGTTTATTTAAAACATGATTGACAGAATTGTCCCACACCACACTTCATTCGTATGAGTTTTATATTCCATTATGCTCCTAATTTTGACAATTATTATATATCCTCATCCTGTGGCTTGTATGGATTTGCATATATAATCAGAAACACACAAGTAGATTTTTTCCCATTTGTTTAACACTTGCTTCTGACTTCCTGAGCTAGATTTAATGAAACTCAATCAGAAACTATGTTTAAACTCAATTAACCTTCTTGCTATTCTTATCTAGATTCCCTATGAATGGAAGAAGGTCTCTCTGTAACTCTGCTTTGGATTCTGTTTAAACACTGTTGACAGTGCTTGTATTTCTCCCTTACCTAATGCCACATTTCTACTGGTATGGAAAACGAGAGATACTGAACGTATTAAACAATGTATGTATATTTATGGACAGTATGAATCCAGGGGAGCTAGCGAAGTACAAGCAGGTTAGTGAGACCCCAGATAACTCCACCAACTAGTTCATTTTCAGTTGATTATGGCCTTAAACTGAACTCTGGGTAAGTATTCTAGCAGTGCTTCTTGTTTAGTCAGCACTATTTTCTGACTGTGCAATTTCCTTTCTTGTGTGAAATGATATATCCATGGAGCCTCTGACAATGCCAGGTATTAAGTATATGTTAATGGTAACCCTTTTTATTGTAGCCAGATATGATTCAATGAAAAACAGAAACTCCAGTGCATCAGACTTACAGTACATTTAATGAGCTCTATGATGTTAATACACTAGTGAAAACTTGGTGAAGATAATTATTTGGCTTCTAATAAGGTTTCTGATCAGCATCCTCTATGAAAATAAGACCTTTCTCAGTGGGCCCAGAATGCACCAGGCTAAATAGACATAAGTAAATTACCAGTTGTATAGCACGATCCAAATAAGATCAATTGACCTTCTCTAGGACTCAGTTTCCATTTCTGTAAAGTGAACAAGCTGCACCAAAGTCTTGAAGCTCTGAGCCTTTTAGTGTAGTAATGTGTCACATAGCAGAGTCTCAGTCAAGAAGAGACTGCATATATGTGACAGTGGTCTCATAATATTACAATGGAGCTAGCGTAATGTCAAAGCACAATTCATCACTCATATTTGTGGTGATAGTGCTATAAAAAAAACCCACAGCACTGCCAGTCCTACAAAACCATACACACAATTCAGAACATTTGATAATGATATCAAATCCAGCATTAGCGTCCAACATCTCACACATATGGAAGCTCTTGATTGTACTAGGAGGCTAAGTTGAATGATTCACCTATACCTTTCAGGTTTATGTAAGCACACACTATGATGTTGGTACAACAATGAAATCATCTAATGACACATTTCTCAGAATGTATCCCTGCCATTAAACACCTCATGACTGTATTTTGTTTGCCATCTTAGGAAATAACCCATTTTAAAAAGTGTCCTTTATAATCAAGAAGAACTTGCATGAGGCATTTCTGTTGTGAATGGTATCTCCCTGATAAAATCATGGCTCCACAAAACCTTGCCTGATTCCAAGTGATAGCTTTGAATGTCTTAGAAGCAAGACAGCAACTGCTTGCTCTTCCTGTACACTTTTTCTGTGATGTTTGTATAGGATTGTTTGGTGGTATTTACCTGCTGTGCAAAGCATTTTTATTGCCCAATATAGAAGATTCTAGAAGCTTGAGTTCCCTTAGTTCAGACTACTGTAATGCAGCTCACTCCATGTGCAGGTAGCATTTGTCCTACCTTTTTCGAGTAATTTTGTAAGAATCTGGAATTCGAAATTTCTGTGAAAGTATGGACACTCTGATTATTGTTATTATTTTGAATAATAAATTAGCTTTCATCTCTAATCTTATATTTTCACCCATATCCATAAAACTAAGCTAGCATAGCTTGTTAATTGACAAAAGGGTAAATCTCAGATTACCCACAGCTCTTTATAACTACTTCAGTCACATTCATGCACCTCTTAACACCACAGTATCTAACCTCTGAACAATCCAGCTACAAACACAGTCTTTTTATTTAATTGCATTTTATGCTAATTTTTTTCTTTCAACTACTTTATTGGCATTGAGACCAAGAATCTTGCTAGTAATTTTTGTTTTCCCAGTATCATCTGTCAAAAGAGGGGGTAGATAGTTGGGGCTTGAAATGAATTTTGGGGGTGACCAGCAGAGATAACACACTCCATTAGTGCTTGCCATTGAATTTCTTGCCTTGGATTTCTTATGATAAATGCCAACTATAGATTTAGTCTCTGAGAAATAGAAAAGCACTAGTGTGAGAGGAAGAAGTTGTTTGTTTTTTGGACATCTAGGATGCAAGATATAGGCATTCCTTAATCAGTTGGACATCATTGACTAAGGGGTCAATTCGAAAATGATTTTGAGCCCCGCATTTCTCAAGATGTCTGGCTGAGTCTTTTTTATTTCCAGGTTGCTAATAATTATATCTTGTCTGTTAAACAACTAGAAAAAGTGTCCAAGAGTTTACAGAATTCCATAGCCTTGGGAAGTCGTCTAAACCTACTGATTGCCTTCAATGTAAGTGGAATGTCATTTGACATTTGATACTACTTTAGTTCTCATAAGTATCTTATTATATTACTGGTTTAGAAATAAAACTGTCTGTAGATGCATTTTTATTAAGCTCATTATTCTTGCCAATGGTCTGGATTATTTGACGATTCACATAATTTAGTTTTCCATAGGCGGAAATGGATACTGGAAAAGTTTGCTACTTTTTTAAAAATAGTTTTTATTGATATATATTTTTTTCTCCTCTCCCCTTCCTTCTTCCCTCCTCTCCTTCTACCCTCTCCTATAATCCCCATGCTCCCAACTTACTCAGGAGATCTTATCTTTTTCTATTTTCAATGTAGATTAGATATATGTCTCTCTTAGAGTCCTCATTATTGTCTAGGTTCTCTGGAATTATGAATTGTAAGCTAATTTTCCTTTGCTTTATGTCTAAAAGCCACTTATGAGTGAGTACATATTATATTTGTCTTTCTGGGTCTGGGTTACCTCATTCAATATGGTGTTTTCTAGGTTTGCTACTTTTGGTGTTAAACTTCTCAGCTCAGGATTCAGTCTTTTAGGTGTAACCCTGTGTGAATATGCACTCACTCCCTGACCCCATAACTTGCAAAACTGACTTCTCTTGCTTCTTTGCTTCCCATCTCCTCTATTCTTCCTCCTCCTCCTCTCCTCTTTCTCTACTTACACCTTTCCTGCTTCTCTTCTTCTTAAAAATAGTATCGCAATCAGTCTAGTCTTTCTGGGGTCAACTGAGCAGATGGGACATGGCTATCATTTTCTAACTTTAACTTTGCAAATTTTGCATTTTCTAACTTTAGTTTTTTTGACTTCCATCTCATTTAGAAAAAAAGTATTTCCTCTTTGAATTTGAGTCTGCTGCCACCATGTGGTTGCCAGTTATTTGCTTCTCATGGTCTCCTGACTCAAATGTGAGGCTGTATTGTTTGGATAGGGTATTGTCAGGAAAGGCTAGGGTAGTGTGATGCCTGTTAATAGATGAAGGTATCAAATAGCAGACTTCATGAAGTGTTAGGAAGACATTGAAGAACAAAAATGGGTGTATCTTGAAGGGAGAAGAAAAATAGTCTTAGGTCCACAGAATGAAATCATGCAATTGTAGGGTAGAGGAAACAAATAATGAGACAAATAATAAATGGGGCGGAGAAGACACACAATTAAGATAATTGAATCACTGAAACTAATTTTATCTTTTTGTCTTTTTTTCCTTGTGAATGTGTGTGTGTTTGTGTGTTTGTGAGTGTGTGTGTGTGTTAATACATGAATGGAGCAAGCGTGTGTGGGTGGGTGTGTGTAGTGTGCATTTATGTGTGTGTATATACTTGTATGTGCCTTTGTGCATTTGTATGTGTAAATGTATGTGTGTGTGTGTGTGTAGACAGGTCAAGTTCAGCTGTCATTCTTTGGGAATCATCTACCTTGATTTTTGAGTCACGTTCTGTCACTAGTCTGGAGCTGGCTATGTAGGATGGGATAGCTAGGATGTGATATTCAGAGAGTAAGTACACAACAACTAGACTCTATTATGTAAATTTCTGCTTAAAACACAGACCTTAGGAAGGGATGTCTCTGGATGCCTCCATACTGTTTAGCACCATGTCCATGCCATCAGTGTCCGAGGCTTGTGGAGATTCACTGGCACAGAGTCTAAGAATATCTGTTGTCCCACAGAGTGCTGAACAAGTGGGAGCTGGCAGCTGAAGGATGTCACTCTGAGCCACTGTTGGTCTAATTTCTGAAGAATGATTTGATTCCCTTATATTTTAAATTTTCTTCCTTCCCAGATAATTTTCCAAATGTGCACTTCCCATTTTCCTCTGCCAAGTCTAGAGTAGAAGGAAGATGGCCCTCAATCTCCACCCATCTGAGCTCATGAACAAGATGATAGGAAATGCAGCTGAATCACTGGAATGCATTGCCATGGCGTGAAGCTTTCTGAGAAACACACAGCCTCCCTTTTCATGGCGGCGGGTTCCTGGTGAGTGCCATGCCACCGCTTAGGATCCACCGCTTCAACTCAGGGTAAGTTCGACACTAGCCCCCAGCCTCCCTGCTAGAGTAGGAGACATCCCCTCCCCTTTCCCCAGC
>JAQHUG010000060.1:6556112-6581734 GCA_028555095.1 Dicrostonyx torquatus | reverse complement strand
TAGGACAGGGTGTCCTGCACCATCGTGAGGAAGCAGGGGGAGGGTGGTGGGGGAGCGGGAGGGCCGGGAACAAGGGGAGTAAATGTAAATTTTTCTTTTATCAATAAAAAAAAAATAAAAGATGAAAAAAAAAAAAAAAAAAAAAAGAAACACACAAGGCAAAGCCTGCTCCTAACTGGCAGTGGACTAGTTAGGTAAGAGGCCAATTCTAAACTGTCCTTTGTGAAGCTTTTGAAACACACTGCCCCCTTCTCCTCCCTGCTGCTCCAAATGACTTCTACTTCACACAGTCTGGGAAAAAGGGATGCCCAAGTTTGTAATGAACCATTTAGCTTCTTCCATGACTAACTCCATTGCCAGTTAGGAACAGGCTATGCCTTGTTCTTTCATTGGAGGAAATTTCATTCATGATCATATCTAGTGATCCATTGCTATTGTAATGCAATTCATTTTTTTACTTTATTTTTTAAAGAGAAAACAAACTATCTCTTTGCACTTTACATTCCAATCACAGTTTTCACTCCATCCCTTCCTCCCATTCCTTCCACATACCCTCCCACCCTACCCCCATCAGTCTTCAGAGAAGGTAAGGCACATTGCTTTGGGGAAGGTCCAAGGCCCTCTCTATTATATCTAGGCTGAGCAAGGTATCCATCCAAAGGGAATGGATTCCCAAAAGCCAGTAAAAGCAGTAGGGATAAATCATGGTGCCACTGCCAATATACCTGTCCCCACATTCACAGCGTCTAGTTTGTTCCTATGCTGTTTCCTTCCCTGTCCAGCTGGAGTTGATGTGCTCCCATTAGCTCAGGTAGAGTGTTTCAGTGGGTGTTCCTATCATGGTCGTGACGTCTTTGCTCATATTCTTGCTCCTCCCACTCTTCAGCTGGACTTTGGAAGCTCAACCCAGTGCTCTGCTGCGGGTCTCTGCCTGTTTCCATCAGTTGCTGGATGAAGGTTCTATGGTAATATTTAAGATATTCATCAATCTGACTACAGGGCAAGGCCAGTTCAGGCACCTTCTCCTCTATTGCTTAGGGTCTTAGCTGAAGCCATCCTTGTGGATTCCTGGAAATTTCTCTAGTGCCAGGTTTCTTGCTAGTCCCATAATGGCTCCCTCAATCAAAATATCTCTTTCCTATCTCTCATCTTTGTTCTTCCTCTATCTTGACTTTTCTGTTCCCTTAAGTTCTCCTCCCCTCTCCCTTTCTCTTCTCCTCTCCCCTTTTGCCCTCTCCCACTTCCATGCTCCCAATTTTTTCAGGCAATTTTGTTTATTGCCCCTTTCCAGATGAATCTATCTATATATTTTTCTTAGTGTTCACCTTGTTACTTAGCTTCTCAGGATTATGAACTCTAGGCTTGTTATCCCTTACTTTACAGCTATGAGTGAGTACATATCATGTTTGTCTTCCTCACTCAGGCTGGTTTTTTTCTAGTTCTATCCTTTTGGTACATGCAATTCTTAATGGGTGTATATGTCACGACCCTGTCACAGTATCAGGAAGGGAACATCTGACTGGTTTGTCTAAAACATTACCACTTAATTAAATATTTAAATCTAATCAGTGCTATCAGTCACATGCTTCCCAAAATTCTGTAGTCCCACCCACCACCACGAGCCTCACTCATCTCTTCTGTAATTTAGTTTCCCCTTTATTCTATCCCCTTGTCACTTCCTACTATTCAGATGTAGAGGCCAACCACATCATTCACCCTTACCCAGCTTCAAAACACCACCAACACTACTTGCATTGCTCTTACTGCTGAGTGAGTGTGGTCCTTCCTACTTGTGGTTCAGCATCAGCAGATTTCAGTAACGCCTTTTCTGACCATTCAGTTTATACTCGATTTCCTTACTTTCTGTTATCATAGCACACCCCGAATCCCCTTTTTACAGTACTAACCACAATGCTAATCAGACAAGACACCTTTGACAACTGTGTTTAAGTGTTATCACAACAGAGTCTGTACGTTTTTCCTTTTTCTGAGACAGGGTTTTGCTGAAGTTTTGGAGCCTGTCCTGGAACTAGATCTTGAAGACTAGGCTGACCTTGAACTCACAGAGATCCACCTGCCTCTGCCTCCTGAGTGCTGGGATTAAAGACGTACACCCCCCCCCCCCCCCCCCCNTGGAACTAGATCTTGAAGACTAGGCTGACCTTGAACTCACAGAGATCCACCTGCCTCTGCCTCCTGAGTGCTGGGATTAAAGACGTACACCCCCACCCCCACCCCGGCTAGAGTCTGTATCTTATTTGTTGCTTCTTCCATACCAAGACATATACAGCAGATCTCAAAAATAATTGGGGTCTTGTTGCATCAAGTTTTACAGCTAAATAATAATGTGAGGCTCCAAGTAAGTAAGGTACTTAGAATAGACAGCTAATAAGTTCCTTTATCAGGGACTCAAACTTTGGAGCCGGCTGACTATAAATCCTGTGAGTTCTTAGCCATTATTTCATTCTATTCTGCTCGAGTAGGAGCAGCAAGTATGCCTGGGAACTCTCCTGGAATGTAAATTTCCAGGAAATGCCCTGCACTGGATTTAGTGAATCAGAAGTCTGAATGTGAAGTCCAATACTCAGTGTTTTAACATGTCTAAGGATGAGAATCATTATTCAGCGTTATGCTTCCCAGTGGGTAGAAGGTCCAGGCTGTTCACAGTGTGTACATAATACTGCCGTATGACAGGCATTTGCTAAGGAGTCATTGAATAAGAAGCAATTCAACCTTTTTGGGCCCTATTAGGGTTTGAAACACCAATGGGCGTTTAATATAAAAATTGTAAAGATAGTCAAAACATTATTAAAAAGTCCAACATAAGGTGTATGACCCTCACCTGGAGAAAAATTTCAAGATAAAAACACTCATTTATTGCCTCTTTACTTCTTTTCCCTCCTTTTCAGTCCATCTTTTCAATCTTTGACTCCTGTTGTTCATATTGATAGCTCTCTTCATTGGCTCTAGCAGAATTTAGAGCATTGCTTGCTCTGAATTAGTTATTTATATGGCACTATGTCATATGTGTATAATTTTGTGTCTTTGGTATATAAGCCATATCTCAATAATGAAACTATATTTTCTTTAGCTCATGGTCCACCTCTTCTTTTTTAAAACTGTATGAGTTTTAAAAGCCTATTTGGAATTTTGAAACCAGAAGTTTTGAGTTTCAAATGTCCAAGTTCTGAAGAAACACCCCCAGGACTCAGTCATAGATACATGGAGGTGAATGCTATGCCTCCTCCATCTCTACCTCGAGTTCTCTTGGGTGTCAAAACTCTGTGGATATCTTAAAGACACTTCTTTCATCTAATAGCTCACCAGAGTCTAAGGAATTATTACAGGTTTTCAAGCCCCATCTCACTGGATAACACATCCCACCAACTCACCTGCTCTGGGGCCAGCCTGTGGTTCTTCCTTTATGGAGTGAAGCAAGACATAGGCTTATTGTCTCTCAGATTTTACTACATCATCCTCACCCCCGCCCTGGGGGTTGGCCCCAAAGGACAGGAAACAGTCACTTCTGCCTAAATTGTGGCCTCAGACTGGAAGATCTGTTTCATTAGTTCAGTACAATTAAACAAATATACTGTGCCTCAGTGAGAGTGATTGCCATTTTCAGACTGAAGTCCAGGTGCCCAAGAGTGTTTCTGTTATAGCTTTGTCTATTTGGATCTCCATTCCTTCAGGGAGTATGAGGCTTGGGATTGGAGCTGAATGACTAAAAATCATTTGATTTTCACTCAACTACTGTTATTCCCTCTGGAATTCACTACAGGGTTAAGCGCCACATGTGGCTTTGTGTCAACATCTGTGAATGACATCCATCACAGATTTGAAAACATATAGAGCAAGTAAAAAATAGTTTCTTGTCCTCCAACTTGGATGGAAATTCTGTGGAATAAGAGAGGAGTGACCTAACAAACGAGTAAGTCCTTGATGTGTTCCTTAATAGAGACATTGTCACCTGGCCTTTTTGGGCCAAGCACCAGATGATTGAAAACACTCTACTCGTCAGTGTGGGTGGGTAGAGGTAGACTCAAATCGGGATACAGGGAGGCAGTACTGTAATTAGTGGAGTGCTCCACGAGCTGTCCTCCCTTCAGTGTGCTCTCGCTCCAACACTGCTCCCCTCACTAGTCTTTGCTAGCAACACTGCTGTTCAAAACACTGGGATAAATCAATATGCTAGAGTTAGCCCAGAAGAAGCTAGAGCGAATGTGCCAAGCAGTGATTTAATTAATACAGTTTCTGTGTGGTGATTTCGGGTCTAAGCTAGCCGGGCGGCCGGGAAGGAACAAGCAGCTCGCTCCAACACACTAGTCTTTTACTACTGACAACTGCTGTTCAAAACACTGCATGCTGCCATGTCTTTAGTTAGCCTAAGGAGATTCTCTGTAGACTCATTCAACACTGTCTCACACAGAAGGGTAAGCTCGGAAATTTCAGAGGCCTCACACACATTTAGAGTTTGAAACAAGCTGAGTTTTAAAATAGGCATCAGATACTCAACTTTGCAAGTAGTTATAGATATATGGCTTGATCATTGATTTTTAGCAGGTGAGCAGAATTGGGCAGGTTCATATATTTAACTGGGCTGTTACCTGAGGGTTGCATTTGGAAGGGCTACATTATTTATTAAACTGTGCGAGGCTCCTGTGATTGTGCTATAGATAGGCAGAGGCCTCCAGAGTCAATCGGGGTTGTCGAATCACATCCAATGAATGGCCTAGTGTCTCAATTGAAGAAGCCTGCTATTGAGAGACTCCCCAGGAGTAATCAATTAAATGCAGTAGCATTAAGCCGCTAACGGTGCTGGCAAATCAATACTGGCAAGGGGAAGAAACAATTCCCTGCAATGATTTCTATGCAAATTCTGATTCTTGTACCTAATGGCATTAGAATTCACTAATGACACATAGCTCAAAAGAGGGCCTTCTTTCTCAGCTAAGCGTGAAGCACATTTTTGCCCCTGCAACCTTGGCAGCCACTTGGGAGGCCTGCTTTCACTGCTGGGAAGTGATAGATTAAGTTAAGGAAACCCAACTTTCTGTTTCTCTCCAGTGGGAGAGAAGGCAAGATGAGAAAGGAGAGCAGTTCTGCGGTTGGGCATGGGTTACTGACAAGGCCTGGATGTGTCCTTCCTTCACTCATTCACTGCGCATCTGCCTTGCATCTTTAACTGTTTGCTTATTCACGACCAAAGGAGTTCTATCAAAGACACCAATAGCTCAGTTCACACTCTTTTAAAAGCTTCTCTATTCTACCTTGACTCCCCAATAGTAGATCCTATATTTGGCATGTATTTTACTATAAAATTAAGAAGTGAAGTAAATATATTTTTATGTATACTACATATGTTTAAATCTTTCCTCAAACTATATACCTTATCTATATTTGGTAGATAGTTTAATCTCAGATTTTACTGATGTTCTCTGACTCATGCTAAGTTTCTTGGACCCTCCAATCTTCAGCTTGGTCACCACTGATGTCCAATTTTGTATGATCTCTTCAAGGCTATAAGACCTGTTGATTTTGTACCAAGTTGACAAACGGGTGTCTGCCCATGCTAAGAGTGCTGAAATGGCCTTTCTTGCATACTATCTTGTGCTCTCGTTTGCCTGGGATTTGTCAAGGAACATGGTGGGTACACATTCTACCTGTAGAATTTCTAAAACTCCAGTAGCCCTGCTGGTTTTGAAGACACTGTTTTGAAATCCAGGTGTCTCTTTATCTTTGTGCCCTAAACTTCAAAGCTACTCCCATTTTAAGACATCAAACTGACTCTTTGTTTTCTTTTGCCTTAGTTTTAGGATTCGGGGTTGTCTCAGTTGTGATCTTAAATTCTTCTGTCATATTGTCCTAGATAGACTGTGTGCACATGTTTATACATGAGCACACACACACGTGTGTGTGTGTGTGTGTGTGTGTGTGTGTGTGTAAGGATTGTTCTTTCTAAATTTTCCTCATCATCTCTGGTAAACACCTAACAAATGTGACAATTGCGCAACTATTTTATGTAACTCAGATAACTTTTCCATGGTCCTTCAATCTAATTAGGGCCACATTATGCACAGGCATAGCTCCTTGTAGCTGTCTTATGCAGCATTTGCTGTAATTATAATGATTTATTAGGATGCTTTTTGAGAGAAGATTTTACTCTGTACCTCAGATAGGCCTCAAATTCACCATTTTCTTACATCAACTGTCAGAATAATGAAATTATAGGCACATGCTGCCATCCCTGGCTTTAGGGTGATTGTTAATGCTTGCTTTTTTCTATGGTTTGCAGGATTTTTAATGATAAACGTGTTATTTTGTATTCATTGTTATAACCTCACTGTATATGTATGCACACACATACAGTTATATATGTGTATATAGATATATGTATACACACACCAATACCACATATATGCGTAATTAATAAAATCTTAGAAAGAGCCCATATAGATTGATAAGAAAAGTGACAGATAATCCAATTTTAAACTGTTCGAAGACTAGCATAGTCATTTCACCAAATAAGATATTTAAATGGTGAACAAACATAATTATTTATCAGGGAAATAGAAAACAAGAACTCAACCTGCTTCTACTATGTATTGATTAGGACACCTAACACATAAAAAGCCAACAGTACAAGTGATTTGTAAGGCTATATAGAGAACTATCGGGACTATAAAACATTGTTGATTGGACTGTGGATTGGAAAGATTAGAACACTTGGCAGTGTCTAAGTCAAATATCTGTGTACTCGGTGATCTAATAAATCAATTTCTATGTCTATACTCAACAAAAATTCACATATATGTACACAGAAACAGGCACCAATGTTCTCCGGACCCCAATTTTCAGTAACGTCATTCCAAAGGCAACATAACCATTATGCACATTGAAATAAATAGCATATTGTGAGATATTTGTGCAGTGGAATGTTGTAAAAAACTGGAAAAAGCATCAACAAATTTCATGGATACAAAGTTGAAAAAGAAACAAAACAAAACAAAAATCAGAACCCTTTTATAACAAGTTCAAACATAGATAATACAAAGAAGAATGGTGTAAAAGGCTAGGACTAGCATATGTTGACCATCATCTGGGTTTTAATTGAGGTTGCAGCACACTGGTTTGCTCATTTAATAACAGCATGCACAGTTAAGAGTCATCTTTATTCTAGTTTGTTATGCTTTGATAAAAGTTTACAAAATAAATAAGAATATAAGACAATTGCATAGTTGCTTTTTAGTGTTTTCTGTAGCTCCAACTTACTATAATTTTGTGTGACAATGCTTTGAAAATAAGAAAATCGGCAATGATAAGGTAAGTGAATGTGATTAGTGACAGTTAAACTGGACTTCCTATTTCTTAATTTAACTATAGTAAATAATTTCCTTAAAGCTCTCTATATTTTTTCCACCTGAATATTTGCTATTCTTCTCTCCTGGTTTATGTTTATTTCCTAGTTTCTTTGAAGTTTTCCTTTAAAGATCCTGGATGAGCCATGAGCAACATCTATTTTGGAGCAGGAAACCACTCATTCCTTACATTTTGAGCTATAATAAACAATGGCAGAGACTGTGAATGCAAAGCACGAAGGTTAAGGAAGCTGTCTCACAATTGCTTTGAGCCAACTTTTGGCTTTTAATCTCTGTGCCAAGCTTTTCAACTTAAACGCTTTTTATAGTTTATACATTCAACATCCCCACCACCAAACTTGTATGTTGAGCGTTTGATGCTCAATGGAGCAGTGTTTTCAGGTGAATCCCTTGGGAGTCCTCAATCATGAGGGCTCTCACTTATCAATGAATCAGTCCATTGGTGGATTCAAAACCTGATGAATTGTGTGGAGGGGCTTTGTTGTAAGGCAGGATCTCTCAGCTTTCCGGTTGCTATAAAATCAATAGCTTTTCTCCACCGTAGGTTCTCTGTAGTAGGTTTACTTCAGTCACTTGGTTGTGGACTCAGGTAACTATGGACTGCAGTCTCTAAAACTGTGAGCCACAATAAACATTTTCTCCTTCATTCATTATTTTTTTATAGTGACAGATAGTTACCACTGCATAATGTAGAATTGGAAAAATGACCTGTTAGAGGTCTGTGATTTTAATATCAGAAAAATAATAATATAATGCTATAGAAGTATAAGTCATAACAGTTATTTCCAAACATAGTCATTCAAATAATTTCGTCTTTTAAACCATTTATTGTTGTCTATGTTTTCATTTAGTTTACCCTGTGTGTGTCTGAATACATGTGTACAGGTAATCAAGGAGTCCAGAAGACAATATAGACAGTATAAGATCTCCTGGAGCTGGAGTTACAGGTGGTTGTAAACCAGCAAGCATGTAGATGCTGGCAACCAAACTTCGGTCCTCTGTAAGAACGGCAAGTACTCTGAGTTTTCTCTCTAGCCCCAAGATGATATCAAGTTTATAATTAAAACTTTAACTTTCCCAGTGAAGCTGGGTAATGAGTATATCTGTAGGCATAGTTGATAAAATATTTCAAATACTCTGAACGCTAGGCTCTGGCTTTATTGAAGCCATTGAGGTTGTTTAGAACTCACTATGTTTTTTTTTTCATGGCAGTTTTTCTGTCTGCAGGTATTCATTAAGGACCCAACTTCTTGGTACCTAAATGAAAGTGTATTTTAAAGGTATACTGCCCTTCTAATGCTTGACCTGGGGGAAAATGTCAAAAAATTCTTTAAAAGCCATTTACTCGAGTATTTTAAATGCTCATCTTGCACTTTTGAGTGAAGTGTAATTTACATTTCATAAAAGTAGAAGTTGAGCAGCAAGCTGTAAGTAATTATCATATAATTAAATGTCTACTACGAAGGGGATGAAAACGTGAGCTCTTTCTTGCTTTCCGTGACTGGGTTGTACAATGACAAATTAAATTTTAGCTCTTTATCTCAGAAGGGCTCCAGGGGATCTACTCAGGGTTTGAAGAGGTACTTCTGAGTTGCCAATATAGTTTTAGTTGGAAGCTGAAGTGATCACTTCACCCTCCCAACAAACCATATGGAAATGGTTTCTGTGGCTTTCATTTTAGAAATGGAAACTGAAGTATATACTTCTCTCAGTGACTTTGAAAACCCCCTTTCTATGTTAATATTTTTAAGTGGAAACACAACCAGGATAATTAATACCTAATTATTGCCATGAATGACTCTCATATTTTCAAATTCACAAAGCTTTGGGGATAATATTCAAACGCCAAATGCATTTATAATTAGTTAAAATGCCTCCCCTAATCTGATTTTGTTTAATATTCATTTAAAAACATGCATTCGGTGTCTGCTAAGTTTGGGATTCAGAAGAGTACCCAAAGGTTAAAAAATATATGTTCTTTGCTCTGATGAAGATTATAGCCAGAAAGAGGATAAAATGTGTACACAAAGCCTATAGAGCAAGGTAAAGTTGGATATTTATTAATTAGATATTCCAATGAGCATTTGAAGGGAGGTAATAATCTCATTTTTAGTTACTAGAGCTGAGCAGTTTCCATGAAGCTATGTAGTATTTAACATGGTGGGTGAGGGTATGGTGGGTGAGGGTATGGTGGGTGAGGGTATGGTGGGTGAGGGTTAGATATTTGTATGTGAGAGTTTCCAATAAAAGCCAAAACATATACTAGAGATATTCTTAAAGTCTGTAACATGGTGGAAGAAGATTGAGAATAAGAGCAGTGATGGAGGTAGGGAATTTGTACAGTTTCTTAGAGGATAAATGAGACCAATTTGGTTACTTATGCACTAGTCAAAGTGACAATTTATTGAAATTTGTAAATTTGGCTGCCAAATTTTACAAACTCCCTAGTCAAGAGCTATAATGTGGCTATTTATGTTGAAATATTAGAGTCATATAGGGAAATAATGAGAGATAGAGATGAAAATGACAGCTGGAGCTGAGTCACAAGAGTCTTGAACATCAGTCCAATGAAGATTGGTTTTACTCATAAAACACTTGTTTAAAAGGTTATTGGACTGTTGTGTATCAGATACTTTAAAAGGCAGGTAAATACAGTGTAGAATGTCTTTCCTGCTCCTAGGGAAAATAGGCTAGTGGAGTGGATGAGTGAAAAATATGATAGCACCAATCCTGAACAGGATATGAGGTCTCAGTGAAAGGATCTTACTCTAGAGATAGAAAGTGTCAATTGAGATTTGATCAAGATTATGTTCTTTCCCCTAAATTTAGGGAAATAGGAACAGCCTTTCAACCTGAAAAAGCATGTAAAGTCATTGAGGTACTGAGAATTTAAAGAGTCTCTGGGGATGTTAGGATCAAACTTACGATGTCAACCAAGTTTTAAAGACTGGCGACTAAGGGCAATAGAACCATAACTATGACATATACTACAGAGCCGTTGCATTGACCCAGAAGTAGATGGTGATTCCTGCAGTAAAAACTGATAGGAAGTACTCCTGGTTATCCAAACCTATAAGTCCTTCTACAGGGAGAATTACACATTTATGTTTAGTGCTGCCCTTGTCACAATAGAACCAGTACAAGCAGATGAATGGATAAAATAGTGTGGGGAGCCGCGCCCGCTATTCGCCATTACAAGATGGCGCCCATATCCTGTGTTCCCGAGTAATAAACAGGTGCATTGCGCATATGCGAAGGGTTTTTCCACCTCGTCCCATCCCGCCTATCCCGTGGCGTCATCTCGTGCGATGGGTTGCAGCCAACCAGGGGCCCTAGGCGAGGAGAAGCCTCTATTTAAGGGAAGGGTTTCCCCGCCTCTGGATCTCCGCTCTGGAAGCTTATGCTCTCCCTCTCAAGAAGCATTAAAGCGTACTGCAGAAGGATCCTTGTGTGCCGCGTTGTTCTTGCTGGCGAGACGGTCGCGCGGGACAAAATAGCATATGATACATATACATAATATAATTTTAATTAGCTATAAAAAATAAAATGATGCCACAGGAAAAAATATACAAAATTGGGGATGATCATGTTAATAAAAGTTAGCCAGACTCTGTAGCATAACTTGAAATCTGGGATTGTAATACCCCAGCAGTTTTGTTTTCATTCTTCAGGATTGTTTTAGCTATCCTGAGCCTTTTGTGTTGTCATGTTTCATTTCTTAATTAAAGCATTCCTTCAATTTCTGTGGAGAACTGCATTAGAATTTTGATGAAGATTGCATTTAATCTGTATATCAATTTTCGTAGGATCACAATTTTTATAATATTAATTTTAATAATCTATGAGTGTGTTTTTTTCCATCTTCTGGTATCTTCTTCAGGTTCTTTTCCAGTGTGCTAAAGTTTCCATTGTATAAATCTCTCACTTCCTTGATTATATTTATTCCATGACATATATTTGAGGTAGTTTGGAGTAGAATTGTTTTCATGGTATAGTTTTCTATAGTAGGGTGACAATGTCTATGCTAGGTGTCCTAGTTTAACAAATAAAAAACCCCAGGCCAGGAATGGGATATCTCTTTTAAAGTTGTTGGCCAATGAAGTCCCATAAACTTCAAACTTTACAGGAAATTGCCAGTGCTATTGGTTACCATCCAGAACTTCATGATAAGACCCTATTGCTGAGGTCACCATATATTTGAGTCATAGAACATGGAAGTAACCAAGATAATAGTGACCTGGAATTTGCATGCCTATTAGCTAGTTTTCATAGTTCTGGAAGGTTCTATGTACACTACTGGTAGGAATCCTGTGAATTACAATAATGATTGACCTGACTAGGCATGCCCACTGGTGCAGTAATGGCAGGAACACTATGGTAGGGCCAACCACTTTATGGTTGGATTTTGGTTCTGCTCCATAAGATGAAACACATACTTGGCACCATTGTCAGACCAAGAACTTGGGGCAGGTCAGATAATATGCCCTAGGGCAGAATCTACTATTATTGTACTAAGTGGACATAGTATTACACTGATTCCAAGTAACAATTAATGTGTCTTTCAACACTCATAAAAACTTCTATTTGTAGAAGATGGTGATTATCAAAGAGGTACAGAACTGGTTAAGGTGCAAAGAATATGAGACTTCAGACTTCTCAGTCCTAATAGGGCTCTTTCTCCCAAGACTCAGGGATCATTATGGAAGATGGGACAAAAAGAGTAAAAGAGCCAGAGGCTGTGAATGTCTACAAGCAAACTGCTTTCCAGACATAACGGGGCAGTGCACATATGAACTCACAGCTGTTGTGACTGCCTGCACAAGATCTGTGCAAGGGCAGGCCAGACCAAATACCAACATAGACAAGGGAGATAGACACAAAGTACCATCCTTAGTTAAGCAGTTATTGGGAATTGCTAAGTGCTAGAAGAGGGAAAGTAAGTCTTCTTTAAAAGTGTATACCAGTGGTTCTTCTGATTGTGGTGGCCTCCAACCATGTTATTTCATTGAATTTCATAACTGTAATTTTGTTACTGTTATGAATCATAATGTAAAGATATGATATGTGGGATATCTGATATGCAACCCCTGTGAAAGGGTCATTTGACTTCCCACAATGGATCAGGAGTCACAGGTTGAGAACCACTAACATAGACCCTGATAAGTAGACCATGCCCCAGAAGAAGATCACACATCCGAGAATGTATGGGCAACATGCATTGGACTTTATGGTTGTTAAAGAGTATACAAAGTTATATGGGTAAGAAAAGAAAAATTATATCTCAGACAAATTGGAGTAGGGTTTGAATATAATAAAAATACATCATATGAAATTATTAAAGAACTATTTCTTTTAAAAAGGATTACATTCAGAGTGACTAGAATAGTAAAAATTGTGTATATTTTGTCATAATAAAAATTTAAAAAAGAAATTAGTCAAATTTAGTCAGCAAAATGACTCAGAGGTTAAATATATTTGCATGTGTATCTATTGATTTACTGTATCTTGGACAGCACAGAAAGGTGTGTAGAGTAAACTGACTCCATAAAATTGTTCTCTGACCAATGTAAACATGCTGTGGCACAAGAGTCCCTCATATCATACACATACAGACATAAATATACACACAATAATAACAAATAATTGAAAATGACCATATCTCATATATATTTATTTCATAAATATATATCGATATATATATCGATATACATTGTTATAGAACTTGAAACTAGAATAAGAACATGAGGGAGGAAAATAAGTTTTAATAGGAGTAAAGGAGAAAATGAAAAAATACAGATGATATGAAAGCAGATGCAGAACTAAAGCAGGGAGGGAAAGAGCTAGTAGAAGAAAGGCAACAGGGAGTGGTTGAAAGCAAGAACAATCAAAACCAAGTGTATATGAAAATGCCACCATGAGGGCTCTAAGAGGGACACATAGATCTCTCTGGGAAGGAGAAATAAAATAGATTTTGCTGGTAGACTGGGGGTGGGTTGTAATGGTAACAGTAGGGTGGATGTAAGGAGAGAGTATGGGAAGAGACGGTTGGATTGGAGGGGCAATGAAGTGGAAGCCTACTTCAATAGGAACTCCCAGGATTCTATGACGGTGACCCTACTGAGGACTCCTAGTAATGGAAGATACGGAACTGGAACCAGCCATCTTCTATAACTAGACAACTTCCAGTGGTTGGACTGGGACAACAATACAGCCACAAAAGCTTTAGCCTGTGGTCTATCCTGCTTTCAAGATGTGAAGGAGTAATGGAGGTGAAGATCTTGTGGGAAGGGCCAACCAATGACTAGTCTAATTTAAAGTCCACACCATGAAAGAGAACCTATGTTAGACACTACCTGGATGACTAGAAAATGGAGGATAGACAACCCAGAGACCTATGATGAAATGATTCCTAATGACATTCTGCTATACTCATAGATCTGTTCCTATCCCAGTCATCATGAGAAATGCCTCCTTTAATAGTTGATGGGAGCAGATGCAGAGATCCACAGCTGAACATTAGGCACAAAGAGAGACCAAATTAGAGAGATCTCCATCAGGTCCCTTCCCTTGGAATTCAGGGCTTGGAAGAGGAAGAAGAATAATTGTAGGAGACAGAGGGGTCGAGTACACCACAAGACACAGCCCACAGAATCTAGGCAGGCCTCATAGGGACAGAGATTGAAGTGGCAATCATGGAGCCTGCATAGGTCTACATTAGGTCCTCTGCAAATATGTTATGGTTGTTTACTTGGTGATTTGTGGGACTCTTAGTAATGATAATGGGGTTGTCTTTTACTCTTTAACCTGCCCCTCGGACCCTTTATCTCCCACTGGGTTGCATCACCCAGCCCTGATAAGAGGGTTTGTGCCTAGTCTTATTTTAGCTTCTCAAGCCATCTTCAGTTTATATCCCTGGGAAGTCCACTCTTTTCTTAAGAGAAACAGAGGAGGAGTGTGGATCTAGGCAAGAGGAAATGTGGGAGGCAGAACTGAGAGGAATGGAGGGATGAGAAAATGCGGTAAGCATGTATTGTATGGAAGAGAAATAAAAAATAATATGCCATTTTGAAACTCATTGTATGCTAACTGAACATCAATAACAACAAATGAAGCCCATCTGTGTTCTACTACTTCCCTCCCTTCCACTTGTGTTTTTCTCTCACACTGATGCCCCTAATTCTAGTTTCCTGTCTTCTCCACTTACTTCAAGTTACAGAAAAATATATGAAACTGAAACAGGAATGTTGTAGGGGTGATCTTGGAGGAGCTGAGAGAAGTGGAGTTGGGGATGGTTTGAACACATTTTAATCATATTAGAAAATTTCAACTAATAAATACTTTTTAAAATAAAATATTTGATTGCATTTTATCTGGTATTACATTAACTTAACAAAGTAACTAGTTAGAAGGACTAATTATTATAAATCACTACCAAGTTGTAACAAGGAACAAAATAAATGCTTTATTCTTGTTGGGAAAATATGGTCATAGGAAGGAAGATTTAGAGGAGAAACTTAGAGGGTAGAGTTGGTAGAAACTCTAACAAGTTGTATGAAAATCTATAGACTTTGCTTGGGATAACCCCTCTGTATGTTTTCAATGTTTTATTATCTTTCATTAATAAAGAAGCTGCTTTGGCCTATGGCAGGGTAGAATATAGCTAGTCAGGAAATTCAAACAGAGATGCAGGGTGAAAAAATGCAGAGTTGGGGAGATGCCAGTATCCATAAGACTCAATCTTTGTTTTTTACTTGACTGTCAGAAAAGGGGAAAGTAGGAAGACAAGGTTTGAGTGGGAAGATCTGAACTTAGTTTTGTCTATGCTGGCTGTGGAGGTGTCTATCAGATACACAAATGAAGACAGAAATGTTGTCAATGTTATTCAAAGTGTGGGGATATTGTTTGAGTGACAGACAGGCTTGTAAATGCCATAAATACCAAGAATCACAATTGGAATGTTTATAGGATGTTGGAAAACTATATAAATGGATGATTTTGGCTGGACTGATATGGGACTTAAGACAGGGTTAGGACATCAAGTTTGATAATAGTCTGGCAAGCAAAATCTATTGACAGGCTATATATAGCTTTGAGTAGCCAGCTTTCCACCCTTGAGCCTTGAATAGTCACTCTTGAGACCATATGCATACATATATATGTATATATGTATGTGCCATTAGAGTGAATGTATTAGGGTGTAGAAAAATGCCAAGTCAAAATTCCAGAGGAACACCATAAAGAACAGGGAACTATCTAGATATGTGTCTCATTATCGAGTTTTGAGAGAATGTACTTTGCAATTATTTTTTCTGGCTCTGTAGTTACATTTTTGCATTCTTGTGGAAGGATCATTCACAGAGAGAAAATTCTTAATTTTACTGAAGTCCAATTTATCAGCTTTCCTTTTGTGAATTGTGCTTTTATCTATCTTAGTTGTAATAGTTTCTTTTGTGTGCTTTTTAAAAAAGGGATTTGTGGTTTTATGTTAGTTTAAGGTCATGATCAATACTGCATTAATTTTTGTAGAAGATGTGAGATTTAGATATTGGATCATATTTTGACTGTTGATGTCCAGTTGCTCTGGTCCCTCTGTTTAACTTTTTCTCACTGAATTGATCTCATTTCTTTGTTAACTCTGAGATGTGTGTGTGTGTGTGTGTGTGCATGCGTGTGCATGCGTGCATTGTGCATACATCATCTACTTGTGGATTCTTATTTTATTCCACTGATTTACATAGTCCTCTCTATGCCAGTGCCACACAATATGCATCACTGTAGCTTACAGTGAGTCTTCAAGTAAGGCACATGTCTTCTCTTCTTGTTGCATTTTTCTTTAAAAAAATATTTAGTGGGGATAATCAACCTCTCTGATTGTATTTGGAACCTGCCTCACAGAAGGGAATTCATGGCTGGACTGTAAGTCTGTTCGAAATCTCATGATGGAAGAGGTCACAGGCCTTAGGGATGAGCCTACTGATATTGTTTAGGTAAATTAACAAAATGTCAATATGCCTTCTAAATATTTGTTTATACTCATAGACAAACGCTACTCTGCATTAATCAGAGAAGCCTCTCAATCCAGGAATTGGTGGTGAATGCCCAGGCCCATAGCTGTAGAAAATGAAGAGAATAGTTGATGGGAAAGTGCTTAGTCCTTAACAAGACATTTCATACCAGGCCCTATAGGGCTCAGGGAAGACTATGGCAGAGGGATGAGAAAGAATGTAAGAGCCTGCACATAGAGAGAAGAGATGGAAAGGTCACCTTCTGGGTAAGACACTTCCATTGCAATCATGTCACAGCAGTTGCAGTGCAGTTGCCTGCACTGAGTTTTCATAAGAATATGGTGTCAACAGTTGAGTGTGGGTGGAGAAGAGACCCAGAAGTCCCTACTCCTTCTGCTGAACTATTTGGTACTGATGGATTCAGGGAAAGGGGAATCATTACTTTTCACTGTGTACCTATTGGTGCCCTCACAAGGCTCCAATGATGTAGTTCACCAATCACACAAATGTTTCCAGTTCAACAAAATGGATTATAAAAGCAACCCAAAAGTCCTGATTCTAGGAAAGGAACTGGTAGGTATGAGGAGTGGGGGTTGGTAGGATGTGAGGAGAGATAAGAGAGGGTGTGGGGGAGAGAATAATCAGGATATATTATGTGCTTATGTGAAATTGCCAAATAATAAAATTAATACATAAAATTTTTTAGCTATTTTGGTTTATTTACCATTCCACATAAACACTGGATTGCATTTTAAAAACTGCTGAAAAATTTGTATGTTTTAAGTCTTATTTGAAATATAATTATACCATTTTCCCTCTTGGCTTTCATCCCTCCAACTTCTCCAATTAGTGTTACTTGTGTGTGCATGATTTTAGGGTTGACCACTTGCTTTTAAATAATAAATTACAGGCTCATGCCAGAGAAAGATTAACTCTCCTTCACACAGCAATGGTTAGTTGCCTGTAGTTCTCTGTCTATGGTGGCAGGAGGCTTTATGAGCTGCTCCCCCTGCAGTGATAAAACATGTTATTCTTAATATCTAAATTTGTGTGTTTTCTTTTTAGCTGTGTCAGCCTTTCTTGAGGTCTATTATTCTATTGATCTTTCCAAAGTACTGGTTCTTCATTTTACTAATTTTGTTAGTTCTGTTTTTATTTTGTGGACTTCTGATCCTTAGTATTTCTTTTCTTCTGCTTTCTTTAGATTTAATTTTCTCTGTCTATATTCAGGAAATTAGGGCTTACGTTATTGATTTGAGACATTTCTCTTTTTAATATTTAGTCACATTAATCTCCATCTTAGGATTTGTTAAGACGTGCTCACAATTTTGGTATGTTATTTTTAAATTTCAAAGCATTTTAATGCCCTTCAAGATTTCTTCATTGATGCATGAATGATTTTGAAATGTGTTTTTTGTTTCTAAGTGCTCGGATAATTTCCTTTTATTTTCTGTTACTTATTTTTTTTATTCTATTCTGGTTGAAAATTATATTTGACATGGCATAAATTCCCTGAGGCTTATTTTATGGCTCAGGATATGGACTATGGTGAAATAAACACTTGAAAAATATGTATCTTTATTCCTATTTGGGTACATGTTCCTATATCTGTCCATTAGATCTTGTTGGATAATTATATCGCTCAATTTTAGAATATAACAGATTTTCTATTTAGTTCTATGAACTGCTAAGGCCTGGATTTTGAACTATTCAGTTATTATTGTGGAGATATCTATTTCTATAACAACAAGTCTTTGTTTATCATCACTTTCTCAGCTCTGTTGTTGCATGTGCATTTAGATAGCTATTTGTTCATGATAATTAAGTTATGTGGTGATCCTCTTTGTTTCTGGAAATTCTATTTGTAAAAAGTTTACCTTATGTGATATTATGATTCCTATCCTATTTTATAGCTGTTCCTGTAAAATATATTTGTATATATATGCATATATTTGTATGTACACACATGTCCCTAAGTTTTTTTCAGCACATTTTTAACATTATGTTTGAAGTGAATTTCTTAGAATTTGAAGTGAATTTCTTAGAATATTCTTAAATCTTTTCTTCTAATTTTAATGTTTTGTTCATATATTTAGATCATTTATATTTGTTGCAATTATTGATATCCTGGAGTTTAATTTTCCCATTTTTGTTTTATTTATTCTGTAATTTTATGCTTTTTCTTCTAGCCTATAAATCACTTGAATATCTTTTAGAATTCAATTTTGATTTAAATATGTTTTAGTATCTTTCTTTATGTAGCATTTTAATGCATGCTTTTATTGTAAAATCATGCGTACATAACTTATCAGTCTATTGGTGTCACTGTTTTACCAGTTTGAACCATAGAGATCTTACATTCATGTTTTTATGTTTATTATAAATAAATGCAATTGTTATAAATATTTTATCTACATATACTTAGAACTATATCAAATAGAGTTACAATTTGTCCTTAGACCCTAAAACATAATTTAGAAAACATAAGAGAGTATTAATACATATTTCAATGTATTTTTTGCTATATATTTTTTTACTTTTTGGTTGTCTTTCTAGAGAACTTCTTTTCAACATTCTTCTCTTTTGTTTATTTGGTTTTGTTTTGGGGGATTTATTGAGAAAGGATCTCTGTAGGCAGAGCTTTTCTGTGTCCTGGCAGTTGCTCCCAAATAACCACAAGAGACTTAATATTAATAAATGCTCAGCTGATAGCTTAGGCTTGTCTCAGCCAGATCTTACAACTTAAATTAACCCATTTCTATTAATCTATGTGCTGCCCCATGGCTCAATAACCTCATATATATATACCTTGTTGCTTCTTCTGTGTCTAGCATGTGACTCTCTGACTCTACCGTTCACCTTCTCAGCATTCTCAATTTGGATTTTCTGCCTAACCTTATTCTGTTCAGCTATTGGCCAGTTAGCTTGTTTATTAAACCAATCACGGTGAAAAATATTTATAGTGTACAAAGGGTTTATTCCACAGCAGGACTCATTATGTAACCATGACTGACTTGAACCTCTGAATGTATACCAGGCTGGTCTTGAACTCTCACATATTTGCTTGTTTCTGTCTATTGAGTACAGAGATGGAAGGTCTGTGCCACAGTACTTGGCTCCATAAGCTATTCTTTTCTTTTTCCTTCCTTAATTATTTATTTTATATCCCATAAGCAATTGTTATGTAAGTCTAACAGTGACAAAATCTCTTGTAATTTTTTTTTAAATCCAAGACTGTCTCAACCAACTCAATTCCTGAAGGACCTTTGTTTTCATGCGGGATCCTCGGTTAGTAATGGTCACATTTTAGCACTTTTACATGTGCCACTTTGTTTGGGCATTTGTGGTTTCTAATAAGAAACCTGTGGTGTCTCAAATTGTCTCTATAAAAAAGGAATAACATGTCCTTCAGTTCTTTCAACACCTTTCTTTGACTTTAGTTTCAGAAGTTTTACTATGATATGTGTTGGTGGGGATTAGAGCTTGCCCTTTTTGGAGATAACTCAGTTTCTTCAATCTGTAAGTTTGTTTTTAGGACATTTAACATATTTTAAATCATTATTATTTTTTATAACATTTTTATCTCTATCCTCTATTTCTCTTCTCTTTCTAATAATTCAATTCAAACAGCTAGACTTTTTCTTTTTTTGTTGTTAAAGCTCTCCAAGCCTATGGGTCTGTTTAATATTTGTCAGTGGATTTTTATATTGTTCACATTAGTCAGTTTCTATTGTTCTATGTTATAGTTCATGAATCCTTTCCTTTATCTAATTTAGTTTGTTGTTGAGCCTGTTGACTTAGTCCTTTATTTTAATAAATTGATTTTTTGTTCTTAAATTTCCATCTCATTTTCTTTATATGTCATATTTCTTTCCTGATGCTTTCTCTTGTTTTCCCAAGTCCATTTTTTCCAAAAGTGTTCTCGAGTGTCTGTGGAATCTGATTATGATGACTATTGTTATAATTTAGGCAACTGGTGGAAACAGAGGCAGAGACCCGCAGCAGAGCACTAGGCTGAGCTCCCAAAGTCCAACTGAAGAGTGGGAGGGGTGAGAATATGAGCAAAGAGGTCAAGACCATGATGGGGACACCCACTGAAACAGTTTACCTGAGCTAATGGGAGCTCATTAATTCCAGCCAAACAGGGAAGGAACCAGTATAGGTCCAAACTAGTCCCTCTGAATGTAGGTGACAGTTGTATGGCTGGGACAGACTGTGGGGCCACTGCCAGTGGCACCAGGATTTATCCCTACTGCTTGCCCTTTTTGGAGATTACTGCTTTTTGGGAACCCATTCTCTTTGGATGGATACCTTGCTCAGCCTAGATATAGTAGAGAGGGCCTTGGAGCTTCCCCATAGCAATGTGCTTTACCCTCTCTGAGGAGTGGATGGGGGTAGTGAAGGGAGTGGGTGGAGGAAATGGGAGGAGGGATGGAGTGGGAACTGTGATTGGTATGTAAAAGGATAAAAGATAGTTTGTTTTCTTTTAAAAAAGAAAAGAAATTATTTAAAAAAATGAAGAAACAAAATTAAAAGAAAATGTTTTCAAAGGCTCATGTATTGAAGCTGTGGTCCATAATGCAGCAATTAAGTGAGGCTTTTGGTAAATTACTAGATTACAAGTGATCTAATGTCTTCATGAGTTAATTCACTGGTGGGTTGCTGATAGCTTCATACTTTGGTGAACTTTTGCTTCAGCCGATGTGTTTGGGAAGTGTATGCTGAACATCTCCCTCTATTTCCTATCTGCCGTAAGAACGTCCTTCTCTGCCACCATTCCCCTCATTATCGCATTCTGCTTCTATATGGGACTAGCAGAATAAAGCCAGTAGACCAGAAACTGAAACTTTAAACCTGTAAGTTAAAATGAAACTTTCCCCTTTTTAAATTGTTTCCGTCATTTTATCACAGTGATGAGAGAAGTTAACACAATTGTCAACAACCTCTCAGAGTTTCTAAACTCTGTGTCATCTCATCGTTGTCATCTATTGACCGTCTTTGATCATTCAATTGGATATATTCCTGGTCCCTGGTATAAACAGAACTTGGACACATTGTCTAATATGTTGTGAAACTTTGAATTTTATTTACATTTTTGTTTTATCTGACCTTTTAAGCAGTATTCTGTCAATTAAAGTAGGATATCAGGTTGAGCTAAAAAATCTATCTCTCCTTATCCTTTGCTGATACCTAAGTGGGAGGATCTTCATTACTCTTGTACAACGGGAGGATTTTTAGCTCCATCCTTGGCCTCTATTGATAACTCTGTGGGTGGGAAGAAGAAGGATGCTTTATTGCTTCTCGCAGGTTGTCTTCCCTTCCACCACCCCAGTGGGAAGGAGAGAGAGGCATCTTATTACTGCTACGTGGAACCTTAGTCTCTTCTGATGATGATTTGTAATGGGAGGGCTTCATCGTCCCCTTAGCAAGGATGAAGTCCAAACTTCATGCATGAACTTTTCTCACACTCCAAATGGGTATTTGAGGATTGTTCTTTATAGTGTCAGAAATGTAAAAATCTATGCTTCCTACTTGGCTTTTATTGGCATGGGTAACAGAGAACAATAACATTTTTATGGGGTTTTTGGCTTAAGAGGAGTAGTGATTGTCCAAAACTTTGTTGCATGTTGAGGATTTCTCTGCTTTTTGGTTCTAGAGAGCAGGCTTTAGTTGCTGCTTCCTTTTTACCTGAACCCAATCAGTGTTTCTGCATTGCCAGTTCTTTCTGAGGCTGAGTTTTATGAAACAAAGAGAAATCTCAAGAAGCTCACCACTGTGTTGCTCCTCAGCTACAAAAATCCTTAATTGATCTTCCTTTTCTTCACTTTCAAAAGCCTGCCTATTGTGCTTTACATGTACTTTCCAGGGATTTTCCTTGAGGTTAGTGGAAAGAATAGAAGGAAATACAGTAGAAGCCATAGGTTATTTTCTTTAGTGAAAGTAAAATATTTACATACTTTGAAAAGCCACAGTAACCATAAGAAAATACATAGTTGCTGTATGTTGCATTGTGCAGTCCAGATTCTAGCTTTAGAAGAGACTGGGTTCAATATTTTCAACTGTTTCCTCTGTTATTCAGTTCTCTCTCTCTCTCTCTCTCTCTCTCTCTCTCTCTCTCTCTCTCTCTCTCTCTCTCTCTCTCCTGACAAGTATTTTCATGTTTCAGTTTAATCTGGCTGAGTTGGTTGCTTTGAGGGGATTAGTCAAAGGGACCAAATTCTATTCCCACAACTGACAATTCCAAATTTTCCTTGGCTTCAGACTTGGCTAGTGTTGCAGTAGCATCAGGAACAGTAGTGGCGATGGCAGCTGCAGCAGCACTAGCCATGGGCACAGGTGGATCAATCAAGAAGGCCTTGGCTTTTTTCAGCAAGTGAGAAGGCAGACTCAGTCTCTACAGACAAAGGCAGGACCTGCTGGTATTGATGAGAGAATGTGACTCTAAGTCAACAGTTGGGTAACCAATCTGCAGACAAACACTGGCAACATTGAGGACACTCTCCAGGAAGTCAGACTGCAGAGATTGCTTTGTGATGTCATGTACTTTAGAGCTATAGATGCTTTCATTGTCAAATACCTGCTGGATGATCAACCTAAAGCAGAAAAGAGAGGTGTTAAGCCTGTTTCGTACTGTGGCTTTGCTAGTTTCCACATTGTCTCCAGCTGCACATCACTCAGAATTTCAGTGGTAGCCCTGGAGTTTTCAGTGGTGATGCCTAAGGCCTTTAAGAACAGAATCTTTAGCTGGGTGGTAGTGGTGCACGGCTTTAATCCCAGCACTCAGAAGACTAGAGGCAGGTGGATCTCTGTGAGTTCGAGGCCAGCCTGGTCTACATAGAGCTAGTTGCAGGTCAGGCCTCAAAGCTACAGAGAAACCCTGTCGGGAAAAACAAAACAAAAAGAACGGAATCTTTTCGGGTCCAGGCTGTTCTTTTTTTCTGGTCTGATAAAGTGACTTCACATGGGGTAATGGCACCAACATAGGTGCCAGTCAATCCCTTATTGGCCAGTATCCAATAGTTCATAATGAAGCCTTCTTTGTTGAGTATAAAGCCTGCATTCTCCTTGAATATGAGGCAAAAGTTTCTCCAGAGCTGAGTTGTTTTCTAGATGCTGATGGCTTAAAGTATGATGCTGTTCTTGCCCGTCAGCACCACAACCTCCCCTTGGAAGGACATGCAGATCTGCTTGGAGCCCACATTGTCTGCTTCCACAATGAAGCATTTTGGATGATCATCCAAAAGTTGGAGGCTTTTAATGCAGTATTTGGACTTTAATAGCATCCTGTCTTTTGGAGGCATTGTGGCAGTGTCAGATATTGCCACCCAGGGTTTAAAGGTGAGAGCAATAAGACAACAAAGGAGATCAAGGGGATACAAATTGAAAAGTAAGAAATCAAACTCTCACTATTTTCAGATGATATGATAGTATACATAAGTGACCCCCAAAATTCTATCAGGGAACTCCTATAGCTGATAAATACCTTTAGTCAAGTGGCTGTATACAAGATTAATTCAAAAACATTAGTAGCCCCCCTATATAAAACCAATAAAAGGGCTGAGAAAGAAATCAGAGAAACATTACCCTTCACAATAACTACAAATAACATAAAATATCTTGTGGTAACACTAATCAAAGAAGTGAAAGACCTATACAAAAGGAATTTTAAGTCTTTTTTTTTATTGAGCACTACAGTTTTTTTCTGCTCCCCTCCTTGCCTCTCCCCTCCCCACTTCAACCCTCCCCCAAGGTTCCCAAGCTCCCAATTTACTCAGGAGATCTTGTCTTTTTCTACTTCCCATGTAAATTAGATCTATGTATGTCTCTCTTAGGGTCCTCATTGTTGTCTAAGTTCTCTGGGATTGTGGGTTGTTTAAGAAAGAAATTGGAGATGATATAAGAAAATGGAAAGATCTCCCATGCTCACGGATTGGCAGGATTAACATAGTAAAAATGACCATCTTACCAAAAGCAATCTACAGATTCAGTGTAATACCCATCAAAATTCGAACACATTTTTTCCAGACCTCTACAGAATAATATAAATTTCATATAAAAACCCCTCAGGATAACTAAAACAATCATGCACAATAAAGGAACTTCCAGAGCTATCACCATCCCTGACTGCAAACTCTACTATAGAGGTATGGCAATAAAAATCGTATGGTATTGGCATAAAAATAGGCAGGTGAGGAAATGGAATTGAACTGAAACCTCTGACGTAAATCTACACACCTACGAATACCTAATTTTTGAGAAAGAAGCCAAATTATACAATGGAAAAAAGAAAACATCTTCAACAAATGGTGCCAGCATAACTGGATATCAGCATCTAAAAGAATATAGATTCATATCTATTGCTGTGCACAAAACTCAAGTCCAAGTGGATCAACATAAATCCAGTTACGTTGAACCTAATAGAAGAGAAAGTGGAAAGTAGCTTTGAATGCATTGGCACAGGAGACCACTTCCTTAATATAACACCAGTACCACAGACACTGAGATCAACAATTAATAAATGAGACCTCCTGACACTGAAAAGCTTTTGCAAGGCAAAGGACACTGTCAATAAGACAAAATAGCAGTCTACAGAATTGGAAAAGATCTTTACCAACCACATATCTGACAGAGGACTGATCTCCAAAATATACAAAGAACTCAAGAAACTAGACATCAAAATATCAAATAAATCCAATTAAAAATGGGGTACAAATATAGAGAATTCTCAATAGGAGAATCTCAAATGACCAAAAGACACTTAAAGAAATGTTCAACATCCTTAATCATCTGGGTAATTCAAATCAAAATGACTCTGAGATACCATCTTACACCTGTCAGAATGGCTAAGAACAAAAACACTAATGACAGCCTAGGCTGGAGTTGATGTGGAGTAAGGGGAACACTCCTCCACTGCTGGTTTGAGTGCAAAGTAAGGGGAACACTCCTCCACTGCTGGTGGGAGTGCAAACTTGTGCAATTACTTTTGAAGTCAGTATGGCAGTTTCTCAGAAAATTGGTAATCAATCTACCTCAAGACTCAGCACTACCACTCTTGGTTGTATACCCAAAGGATGCACAAGAACACTTGTTCAACCATATTCATAGCAGATTTATTTCTAGTAACCAGAACCTAGAAACAACCTAGATCCCACTCAACTAAAGAATGGACACTCCTCCATTGCTGGTGGGAATGCAAACTTGTGCAACCACGTTGGAAATCAGTGTGGCGGTTTCTCAG
>JAQHUG010000060.1:6532276-6550010 GCA_028555095.1 Dicrostonyx torquatus | reverse complement strand
ATATGTTTTTCTTTGGGTTTACCTTGCTATTTGGCTTCTCTAGGCTTGTGAGCTATAAGCTTAATGTCCTTTGTTAATGGCTAGGGTCCACTAATGAGTGAGTACATACCGTACTCATCTTTTTGGGTTTGGGATATTTCACTAAGGATAGTGTTTTCTGTTTCCATCCATTTGCATGCAAAATTCAAGATGTCATTGTTTTCAAATTCAATGAAATTTATTGTTTTTTATTTTTTACTCTTTTTTGCAACATTTTATATTTGTTTTATCAGTCTGATACTATTTTATACCTCGTAATATTTTCCTTACTACTTGATTTTTTGTAAAGTTTCTTTCACTTTAAATTTTCTTACATTCAAGAACTTTCTTCAATGACCTAGTGATTATAGTTTCCCATTTCATGGGCAGAATCCTAAATTTATGTTTTCTGTATATAAGCACAGTGTGCAGTCCAGAGGTATTCATTGTAGAATGTTCAAGTGGTCCACTGTGGATCCCAAACATTGTTATGTGGGAATCTTTTCAAGCCATATTTATCAGCAAACTTATTTTTAATTTTTCTTTCTTTCTTTCCTTTCTTTCTTTCTTTCTTTCTTTCTTTTTCGTTTGTTTGTTTTTAGACAGGGTTTCTTTGTGTAACATTGGCTGTACTCTTTCTGTAGAGCAGGCCAGCCTAAATTCACAGAGATCCACTTGCTGCTGCCTCCTGAGTGCTGGAATTAAAAGGTGTGCCTTACCACTGCCCGGCTTTAGTTCCATTTTTTTTTTCTGAATGACAATAATCTGGTTGCAAGGCTTTTTGCTCAGCATGTAGAGGAAGTCTTGTACATTAGTATTCAGAGATTCACCAACTAATGTTTGGCTTTCTAATTCATACTCATTTGTCATCTCACTTACTTTCCCTCATTTTGAAGAAATTCCAGTGTTTTGAGCCAATGAGTAAGATGCAGCTTCTGGCTTATTAAGTAGAACTTGGCTAATGATTTTCTGTGATTACAAGTTGCATCTGTATATGTGAGAGTAAACTTTGAATATTCATACATGCATTTCCAATTCATTTCTCATTTGATTTTGCCCCTACCCTCTGCCAACAATAATGCCTTCAAGTTCTAAGCTTATTGAGTGTGTTTTCATGAAAATTCTCAGTGCACATTTTAAGTTATGAGCTTCTTCACTCTGCCAATTTAGTTACTACTGTTTCATTTACTTTCTGGATACTAAAACATTTTTTTTTGCCAGCTGATACCTAAACTTCTGCTATAATTGGCTTTGTTTATTTTTTCTAATATGATAAGGAAATATATATGCTTAAAACATATATGTTCTTACTGCTTATAAAAATAGGGAGTTAAACTAATGCTTCACACATACTAGATAAGAGCTCAAACACTGAGCTACATTTCTGCCTCTTATTTATTTGTTTATTCATTTTTATTTTGAGACAGCATCACTAAGTTCACTCAGCAGTTGCCCTTGACCTCATTCTGTACCCTTGACAGGTCTTAATCTGTGATCTTCCTGCCTCAGTCTCCCACATAGCTAAGAATACAGGATTGCACTGTCTTTCACTGTAACATATCTTAGGAATAAAACATCTTAAACTTTAACATGTGTGTGAATCACCAAGATGATTATAGATTCAGATTCTGTTGTTCTGAGTGTTGCCTGAGATTCTGCAATTTACACTAAGATACCCAACAACCCAATGAATAGCAATAATCTACAGCATCTTCTATGCCGAAATCCCTTTGATATTTCATTCATTTGCCTCATTTAGGTGATAGATTAAGTTTGCCTTATTGCTGTGGGATTTCTAGATGAAGAATATAACTTGAAAGACCATAAAGACAGGCTCATAATTGAAGGTACTTGTATTAGGCATTCCTACCTAACACTTAGAACATTTTCATATATATGTAACATTTTCATAGACATATATTTATTTATATATAGTATGCATGTATTTTTCTTCATATGAACCATCTGCCCCCAGAAATATGCTTTTAAAATGAAAAGTATAGCATAATACTGGTATTCAGATTTTTCCTCTGAAAAGTAAACATGGTATATTGTTGCAAAAATACCCAACCAGTGGTTATGTAACTTTACTATGGTGACAATAGTTACTAAAATTTATACAGGGTCAAATTTTTATAGATCTACATGCAAAAAAGTACAAGCAAAACCTGGTGAGCTTTTACTTTTGCTGAAGATGCCGCAATGTTGGTCTGAGGACATAGAAAGATCAAGCTGGAATAGACTGGAAAGTTCCCATGTGCTGGCCAGAGGTGCTATGCAGGCTTCTGGGGGAGAACTGTCATTAACAATCTTACTCATATATAGACCTTTGTACATCAAAACTGACTTACCAGGCAAGATGCAACAAACCTGACAGCTCACTGACACAATGGTAGTAATTCTTTTATGGGTGTAACTAACTGTCTGCTACAGTAAAGCTGTTCAAAACTGATGACTGGGGAGGTCATAGGCCATAGTGGGGAAGCTATTATTGTTGTCTTGCTAAATAGACTTGTTGTGCCCATCCAATTGCCTTTTAACCATGTTTATATCCTCAGATTAGTACTATTATAAACTGTAGTCAAAGAAATCTCTTTTTTTTTTCCCCCAGTGGTCAGTACTGACTGCCGAGACTCATAACTGGACAAAATTCTGAGAATAAAGGACAGGAGACTCTTTAGCTATAAATATGACATCTACATCACCCTATCTATGGCTTAGGGAATATCTAGAAAAAAAGACAGAAAAGATGTAAGAAACAAGGACAGACAACAGTATGTCTTGCTGCCAGACAGGTTGTAGCTGTTTGATCTCATGGTAACTATATTACCTTCCCAAGATCTACATGAGATTAGAACTGCAAACACTCTATCATAGAGAGAGGAGGGAACTTTTAAAGCTTTCCCTTTCCTTGAGGGTTTGTAGACAGTTAATGGTTGATGGAGCAGTGGAAGACAGTTATCAAGTGGTCCAACCACTGGTAAGCTGCTTATACTACTAGAAAAAATAGTTCACCTCATGTCAGTAACCATAATAAAACTCATTGGTATACACACACACACACACACACACACACAAACACACACACACATGCGTAGATACTTGAATGCACACATATGCACGTGCACACCCCATAGATATGCAAGTAGAAGGAGAACTAGTTGGGAAGAGGAAGGGGATTAGTGAGAATGGGAGGAGGACAAGAGAGAGTAACAGTAGCTGCATCTGATCAAAATACATTATATATGTGTGCAAAAATACAACGAGATCCATTATGAATAATTTCATATAAGAATGAAGTCATTTTAGAGCAACTACAGCAAAATGAATGTAAAGAAACAACCAACGAAACTTCTGAATTTGGGTAAAATTTGTGCCACAGTTAATAGCATTGTGTCAGTCCTTATTTCCTGACTTTTGCCATGGAATATGGACAGGGGAGAACAGATGAGGAGGACAAAGGAATGATTCAAATGATGTTATTTTACTGAGTTTTCTGTGGTTTTGAATTTTGGGACAAGGTTTCACATAACCCAAACTGGTCTTCAATTCACTTGGAAGAAGACCTTGAACTCCTGACCCTCTTCTCTCCAGCTGATTTCTGGGATTATAGGCATGCATGACTGTACCTAGCCATAAAATAGTGTTTTAGACGTACAGGACACAAAACGAAACAGTTAGAAATATGAGCTACAAGCAGGTCAGTGGTTTCCTGACACACAGAATTTTGGAAGTTGATGGCCATCAAACATTTGAAAACTGTACAATTCATTGACAGTTTATGTTACATTTAAGAGTGTAACATATTTTTGTGTATTTTCTCTCTCTCTATATATACATACATACATACATATTCACATCCATGTACATACCCATATGCCCATGTGCGCGTGCGTGCGCGCGCACACACACACACACACACACACACATTTACCATGCTGTACTGTGAAGGTATGAGGACAGCCCCAGGTGTTTAGCCTCGTTGTACCCTGATTAAGACCAGGGTTTCTTGTTTATTGTTCACCACTATGTATATAAAGTTAGGAGGTCCATGGACTTCCAGGGATTCCCGTGTTTCTATCTTCCATCTCACCACAGAACCACCTGGAATACAGGCACGTACTACTATGCTGACCTGCGTTTGGGGGACTTCATCTTAGGTTCTTACATTTGCATGGCAAGTGCTTTACCCACTAGGCCATCTCTCAAGCCCATAAGTCACATATTTATATGTGTAGTTATTATATGGCAGTTATACTTCAAGAAAGCTATGAATTTAAAAAAATGAAATAAAACAACTAGATAATATAATAATCTCTCATACTGTCACCATTATGTTATTGCTGATACAATTTTAGTTAGCATTTACATTGATAACATGCATTTATCGAGTACCTCTTATATTCAAGGAATTTGTCTTTTATTTTTCATTTTATTACTTTTTATACACATGTGCATTTTCCTGCATGTATGTATGCATAGCATGTGTATACATGGTGCTCGTGGAAACCAGAATTGGGCACCAGATCTCCTTTGACTAGAGTTACAGATGGTTGTGAGCCATCATATGGATTCTAGGAACTGAACTCAGGTCCTCTGGAAGAACAGTCAAGTGTCTTATCCACTGAACCATCTGTTCAGCCCCTTTTCTGTGTGTTATTATTTATTACCATCTTCCTATAGTTCTATGTTGGAGATAGTATTATTATTTTCATTTTATACATGAAGAAACCAGATCCCAGAAAGATGAGATAATTTCTATTATGTCACCTAGCTACTACATTTCATGCCTGAGATGCAAGTCGATAGCTGATGAGCAAGCTATTTTTCTTCCTGTAACCACCTTACCTTAGTGTAAGCAACTTAAATGTGAGCTTCCTATTCTAGACAGCTACCTCAGTGGCTCTCATTAGGATATATGACTCTTTTATTTTTGTAACTTCCAAACTCCTTTTCTGCTGAGATTTGTTTTCTTCCCTCCAATTCTTTCTGTGCTTTATTTTTTTCCTATAGAAAAAAAGCCAAGAATTCATACTACTTACGGAATTTTGCTCCTAGCTTATTTCCCTTTGACTTTAAGATTTATGACTTAACTTTGTCTTATTTTCATTTTTCTGGCTTTCTCTGCATATTGACAGAGTGATTTTATCTGAACATTATGTATCCGGCTATATTTAACCCATATTTAACCCATCCCCCCTTTCATCTTTATATACTCTACTTTTCTCAAAGATGATATCATCAGTTTCCATGAGAGAGGCGTGACAGGCCACATAAAAGGATAGCCTCTCCTTGCTGCACTATCTCTTCAATTTATTCCCGTCCCCACCCATTGCTATATGGTATCTTGTTCAATTTCCACAATATATCTGGCATTTCATTTCTCTTCAAGAGTCTGGGAAGAAAATCACACACCAGAGCCTTTCTTGATCCAGACACATTTCACAGCCTTTGACATTTAGAAAAAAAAATCTGAGAAATCCTAGTTCTTTTCAGTCAAATGCTGTCACTGCCTTTCTTGCTGTTTCTAGCACCTTGAGGCGTATGCATTCTGCCAGTCTCGGCACCTTCTGCAGCTAGATTCCAGGTGTCACCCTGATGACCATGTCTTCGTCCTCCCAGGTGTCCCAGACACTAGCAGATTTCAAAGCTCTGCAGAAGCTGCTGTCCTCCCCATCTTGTTGAACTCAGCAGTAAAGGCAGCAGGGCAGGGAATATTTCTCTGCTTCAACAACTGGATCCTGCTGCTCACTTCTGGAGCTGTCATGTCAGCTCCTCTGTATGCTGTCTCTTTCTGCTTTGATTGGTAGCTTAACATAGGAGCCCACTTTTCCTTTCTCCTAGATCCCAAATCAGTTAGGAAACAAACTCCATGATCCATGTTTTTTTTTTGTACCAACAAATCTGTCCAATTTTATTATTAGGGCTACCACCAACCAATATTTTTTTTTACTCATCTTTTCTCAGATGTTCATAGGGCCTGACTTTTATTTTGCCTTAGCTTGCTCTCTTCCTGTTTTTCCTTGGCTCTATTTAGAACTTATGTTTACATTTAAATTTTTCCTTTGCTCTTTTTATACTACTCATCAAACATAGCATGCATTCGACAATTTGTGTTTAGCTTTGTAAAGCAATTGGTTTAGTTCTTTTATTGTGGACAACTTACTGAGGAGATGTGAGCACATATCTACTCTCTCCAGCTAGGGAATTAGAATCCATCATATTTCAACGTAAATGATTCCACTGAAGTCCAATTTGGTAAAGCAATGAGTTTTTACAGTTACTTGCAAGAGTGTAGGTGAGGGGTTACTTCCAAGAACAGGAACCTATTCCTCATGCTGGCTCCTGTGCTCCTTTCTCCTTCTCCTCAGCAGGATTCCAGAACTCCACCAAATGTTTTGTGGATCTCTTCATCTGTTTCCCTCAATTGTTAAATGACACCTCTCTGATGACAATTGGGCTAGGCACCAATCTGGTCACAAGAGAGGGGTGGTTCTGGCTACTTACCCACTGTTGCTAAGAGTCTAAACTGAGGCTCTCCGCATAGACTCCTGGGAGATTACCCTGTTCCAGGCTTCCCCTGGCCCCCAAGTACCCCCAGTAGTTCTTCTCAGCACTCTCTCCCTCTGTGCTCTGCCCCCAACCTGATCACTCATGTTCCCATCCCCATCTGCCCTCAGTCCTCCCATGAAAGCTCTTCTATTCCCCCTTCCCAGGGGATTTGGTTGTCCCCCTATTGTGGGGAGCCGCGCCCACTATTCGCCATTACAAGATAGCGCACATATCCTGTGTTCCCGAATAATAAACGGGTGCATTGCGCATGTGCGAAGGGTTTTTCCACCTCGTCCCATCCCGCCTATCCCGTGGCGTCATCTCATGCAATGGGTTGCAGCCAACCAGGGGCTGACACGTCCTAGGCGAGGAGAAGCCTCTATTTAAGGGAAGGGTTTCCCCACCTCTGGCTCTCCGCTCTGGAAGCTTATGCTCTGCCTCTCAAGAGCATTAAAGCATACTGCAGAAGGATCCTTGTGTGCCGCGTCGTTCTTGCTGGCGAGACGGTTGCGCGGGACACCCTATGAACTCTCCTAGATACCTAGCCTCTCTGTGGCTGTGGATTATAGCATATTATCCTTTATTTTATGTAGTGGATACTAATATCTACTTCTAAGTGAGTACATACAATGTTAGGTCTGATTACCTCACTAAGGTTGATTTTTTTTTTCTAGTTCCACCCATTTGCCTTCAAATTTTCTGGTCTTCTTGTTTTTAACAGCTGATAGCATTGTGTAAACATACCTTATTTTCTTTATCCATTCTTCAGTTGAGGAGTGTCTAGGTTGTTTTCAGGTTCTGGCTATTATAAATAAATCTGCTATGAACATAATTGAGCAAGTGTCCTTGTGGTATGATTGAACATCCTTTGGGTATATGCCCAAGAGTCTTGTGGTAGGTTGATTTCCAGTTTTCTGAGGAACCACCACACTGACTTCCAAACTTGCTGTACAAGTTTGCACTCCCACCAGCAATGGAGGAGTGTTCCCTTTGCTCCACATCTTCTCCAGCATGGATTTTTGATCTTAGTAATTCTGACAAGTGTAAGATGGACTCTCAGAGTTGTTTTGATTTGCATTTCCCTGATGGCTAAGAATGTTGAATATCTCCTTAAGTGTTTCTCAGTCATTTGAGATTCTTCTGTTGAGAATTCTCTGTTTAGATCTGTACCCCAGTTTTAAACTGATTATTTGGCTTTTTGATATCTAGTTTCAGAGTTGGGAGTGGGGTGGTATGTGCAGTCTGGGGTTATTAGACAGATTTACAGGGGTTTAGTGGTCGGTGATTAGTGTCTTTCTTGGGGATCTAGGACTTCTCTGGTCTCTGGTACAGCTGCTGGGGGCTGTGGTCTCTAGTGTGGAGCTCAGGGCATAGGGTACAGATTCGGGTTGCTGGTGGCCTTTAATGAGTTTAGCTCCTTAAAGGGCATTATCTTTCCTGGAGTTTCTGGACCTTGTCTGGTCTCTGGTAAAGTCAAAGACTTTTTCCAAAGTAGTAGTCCAAGATATGGTGTCCAGGGTTCATGATGCAGTCCAAAGTTGTTGGACAGGCTTAAAGGAGTTTAGTGGATGTAGGCACTGTCTTCCCTGGGGTCCCTAGGACTGTTCTGACCTGCGGTACAGTTGCCAGAGGCTGTGGTCCCTAGTGTGGAGCCCATGGAAGGGGGTATGAATGTCATTTTTTAAAGTCATCTCTGTGACATCCCCAAAGTATTATATACCTTTTAAGAACCTATTTTGAGAAAAGAGCAGCACTTGTATGTAATGATGAATGTGTGTGTGTGTGTGTGTGTGTGTGTGTGTGTGTGAGAGAGAGAGAGAGAGAGAGAGAGAGAGAGAGAGAGAGAGAGAGAGAGAGAAAATGTGTGCAACATTACTGTGATGACCCAGGTTTAATTTCTAGAATTATGTAAAAAACTGAATGTGGCAGCAAACATCTGTAATATGAGTGCTATTGTAATAGCCTCAAGACGGTCCCCCAGGCTTGTTGGCTAACCAGTCTAGTCAATTGGCAATCCCCAGGTTCAGCAAGAGAGTTTGTCTCACAAAAATAAAGTGAACTGTTAGAAAAGACACTTGACATTGGTCTCTGGCCTCCACACACTTGTACACACAAATGCACATGTACCCGCAAACATATACACAGATTTGTATACCACATCCATATATAGGCATTCAGAAAAGTGAAAACATATGACTGTATAAATCATAAAAGCTATTTACTTGCAAAAATCAATGGACTTACAGCCTACAGAACAGGAGAAAGTGTTAGCAAACTGTACATCTGGTATAAAGTTATTATCTAACATGTATGTTGTGGGGATATTTGCACACTATGTGAAAATATGTTGTTGTGACTGTTTTATTAAACAGCTGAATGGCCAGTTGCTAGGTAGGAAGTATAGGCAGGACTCCTGGACAGAGAAAGAGAGAGAGAAAGTAGATGAATCTAGGCACAAGAGAGATGCCATGGAAATACAGGATGAATGGGACATACTGAATGCAACATAGGTAAAAGCTGTGTGGTAGAATATAGATTAATAAAAATATGAGTTAATTTAAGTTATAAGAGGTAGTTGAAAGCAAGCCTAAGCTAAAGGCTGAGATTTCATAATTAATATTAAGTCTCCATGTCATTATTTGGGAGTTGGCTGCTGGTAGAACAGAGAAAGTTTCATTACACATATATTCAGAATCCAACCCAATATGAATAAAACCAACCAAATAAAAAGTGAACAATGGGCTGGGCAGTGGTGGCATGCACCTTTAATCCCAGCACTCAGGAGACAAAGGCAGGCAGATCTCTGTGAGTTCGAGGTCAGCCTGGTCTACAGGAGCTAGTTCCAGGACAGGCTCCAAAGCTACAGAGAAACCCTGTCTCGAAAAATCAAAGAAAAAAAAGAAAAAAGTGAACAATGGACATAAATATATATTTCTCAAAAATAGATATTCAAATGGTCAAGAAATATATGAGAAAATTCTCAAAATCTCTAGTCACCAAGGAAATCCTAATTAAAACCACAAGACATCACTTCACCTCAAATAGAATGACTCTAATGAAAAGAATTAAAGATATTATCAGAAGAACTTCAAGTCCTCAGCTCCTGCTACTGTCTGATATCAAGTTGGTTGGAACTGTTTATCGGATTGCTGTGTTCACCTGGATAGCAAATTGTAGTGAAGGATTGCCAGCCACTAAATATTGGAGGCAAGGGTCTTAACATTCCATGTTATTTTGAGAATTGAGTGATGGTGTGTGGTTTTAGAGGAGGCTATCTATCCAGAAGATGGTCAGTTTTGAGAACCAGTAGATGCTATCATTTCTGATTCTGAGAACATGAGTTTACATTTGTTCAAAGGTATTCTCACTTTATGTATCAAGCTTTTCTTAATAGCCAAAAGATGTGTCTAACAGTCTTTTTTTAGGGCAGGCACATTTGCTATCATTTTTATCTTGCTTAATATATTTCAATAAATATTTATTTAGAAAAGGGGAATCAAGTACTTGAGGCTATGGAGAGAAGGGAACACTTGCACACTGTTGGTGGGAATATCAGTTATTTCAGCTAATATGGAAATTGGCACGAAGATTCCTAAAATTAGAAAAATAATAGAGCTACCATAAATTGAGTAGCATTCTACATAAACCAAAAGAAATTAAATTAATTTGTGGAAGAAAAATCCTTAATGTTCATTACAGGAAATGATGGTGAGTACTGTCAACTTGGCAGGATCTACTATCACCTAGGTGACAAATTTCTAGACATGTCTGTGCTAGAGTTTCTTTATTGAGATAATTGATGGGAAAGATTGAGCCTAAATAAGGGTGACAGTTTCATGGGTTTGGCTCTTATGACTGAGTAGAAAAAGGCAAATTTGTGGAGCAGCATTCTCGTCTCTCCGTTTCTTTGCTATGAATAAAATGAGATCATCTGCCTCTCACTTCTCCCACCTTGTCTTGCCTCTCATGACGAATTATACTCTGACAAACTATGGGCCCAAATAATCCCTTTCACCCTAAAGTTGCTTCTTGTGAGGTATTTTGAAAAAAATGACACAGTATTATTTATAGTCATTATGATATGGAGTAGATGGATGAATAGATACAGAAAATATGATGCTGTCCATGATCAACATATGAAACTTTTACTTGACAATTAAGAAAGAATAACATAAATTCTAAGAGTCTGTACCTGAAAAACTGGCAGGTGGAGTAGAGAAGTTTGTGGTTTGTGTAAGGGAACCTTGACCTGTGTACCCTTAACTTCATTTCCCCAGGGTGTAGAGGGGATACAATCAAATTAAGTCTTTTGACATTTTAATATATTATAACAGACAAAGAGGTATATTACAGGAACACACAGTTCCTGTCTTCCTGGAACACATGGGACTTGATACCCATTTCATGTGGTCAATTTTTTTTTTTAACTTGGGAGACTTGATTCTAAATCTAGGTGCTATAGTAAGAGGTTTCATAGGACTTCTTAAAGGTTTATGATATTTTAGTAGCTATATTAATTATGCTATACAGCAGGCATAATTATGACATTGTTATAAATACACAATGTCCATTGTTCACATCCACTCCATTACTCTCTTTAGATTAATTTCTAAAGAATTTCATATCTGACTATGTTATTTAGCTCAGATTTCCATTCCTCCAACAGCTCTCATGTGCCTGTATCCCCACTTGTTTTCAAATTCATAGGCCCCTTTTTTTAAAAAAAAAAACTGTTACTGTTGCATTTATGTATGCATTAAAGTATATAAGTGCAACCAGCTGAGTCCTTTTAGTGTTCCTCCTATGTACATGTCTTTATGGTTGACCTCTTGCTTGATATTGGATAACCAATTAGGAGGCTCATCCCTAAGGAAGACTGATTTTCCCATTTTTAATAGCTATTAATTTTCTGTAGTTCTTCATCTAGGCGTGGGTCCTTGTAAGATTTCTCACATCCACATTGATATTCTAACTAGTGTTGTCACACTGTTCAGGTCTTGTTTAGGTAACTCTATTGCTTAAAATTTATGGGTACAGCTTCCCTGTCATGTATAGAAGACATGATCTTACAGCAGATATCCAGGTTCTCTGGCTCTTACAATATTTCCTCCCTCTTTTCCATGATGTTTCTTAAACTTTAGTTGTGGGGGATGTATTATAGATGTATTAATTAGGTATGGGAACCCCCACAGTCAGCTGTTCTGTGCATATTGTCATTATGTCAAATTCTGCCATTAAATTTCATAGATTTCAATTGTCTTGGTCTTTATAATTCTTGTATTCTAGTATATTAAATCTTACAGAATAAATAATTAAAACAGTGTTCTATCAGTGTACAATTAGACATTTCCAAAGGAATAAAGCATTCCCATTAGTATATAAAGTCAGTACAGGCTGATTTTATTACACAGTGAAACTTTTGTATCACAGGTAAGTAAGGGATTCCTCCATTTGGTCATTATTATAGTAAACATTGTAATAATCTTCAATGTAGGATGTTACTGTAATGGACAAAATACATTGACTACATTGCTGGGAAAGATACCATCCCTGTAATGGGATGTATAAGACATCTTCATATATAAGATGCAATGTGATGATATCACAAGGGCCAAGGAAATGTTATCTTTGGCTATTCAGAGGACAGAGTTATCTATTGTGACTGTAGGTGTGACAGAGTTGATAAGGCACTTGAGTTTCATCTTTTTTATTTTTATTTTATTTATTATGTCTACAGTGCTCTGTCTGCATGCTTTCCTGCAGTCAGAAGAGGGCATCAGATTTCATTACAGACGACTGGGAGTCAGCATGTGGTTGTTGGGAATTGAACTCAGGACCTCTGGAGGAACAAGTCAATGCTTTTAACCTCTGAGCCATTTCTGCAACCCTTGAGTTTCATCGTGAAGGGACAGTAGGAAAGGTATTTCCAGTAGAGTAAATGGCATGATCAAAGACAAGAATACTGGAAAGAGTAAAATCTTTACAGGAAACTATGTATTGTTCATTTGAATAAAAGAGGTCAGGTGATTAGAAAGGTTAAATTATATGATCTTTAAAAGACAGTTGAGATAATTTAATCTGTGTTGACCGAGGCTTTCTGTCCTGCCCAGTCCTTGTTCTGCCTGGTTCCTGCAGTTGTTAAGTCCCAAAGAAATCACACAGAGTTCTACATTAGTTATAAACTGATTGGTCCATTAGCTCAGGCTTCTTATTAACTCTATTATAAATTATATTAGCCCATTATTCTTATCTGATTTTTATCTGTGTTAGCCACATGGCTCAGTATCTTTTTCAGCAGCATAGTCACATCTTGTTTCTTCTGTGTCTGGACAGGACTGCAGATGAATGGGCTTTTCTCTTCCCAGAATTCTCCTGTTCTCACTGCCCCACCTCTACTTCCTGTCTGGTTGTCCTGCCTACACTTCCTGCCTGGCTATACTGGCCAATCAGCATTTATTTAAAATATAATTGACAGAATACAGAATTGTCCCACACCAAATCTGTCCATTTCTATATAATGAAGGTAAAGAAACAACTTGCTCAAAGCAATTCATCTTTATTATACTAGTTTGGGTTCACATTTACAGAGCTTTCGATATCAGGTAGACAATATTCTAGTTTAATGAAAAATATTGGAGATGTTTGATTAGCAAAGTAAAATAGCAGAAATAATAACAATGAGTTACAGTTACTGTATTTTTACTACATACCAAGCCTGAGGCTATGTATTTAATATACTTGGTACTGCTAGCTATATTTTTATTAGCAAATATTGGTTATATGAAATACGTGTTTCATTTTTATATGCATGTATACAATGCACTTTGATCATGTTCATTTCCATTATCTTCTTTTGTTCCTATCCCTCCTCATATTGTCCATCCAAATAGTTCTTTTACTTTCGTTTTTTGGGGGTTTTTGAGACAGGGTTTCCCTTTGTAACAGTCCTAGCTGTCCTGGAACTAGCTCTTGTAGACCAGGCTAGCCATGAACTCACAGGGATTCACCTGCCTCTGCCTCCCAAGTGCTGGGATTAAAGGTATGCGCCACCACCGCATGGCCTACCTTCATTTTTTGTAAAACATTTATTTATTATAATATCAATCTTCTTTCATATTTTATCATAGTTGTACAAAATGATGAGATTCACTATAAAAACTTAATACAGATATATAATGCACTAGTACACTCTTTTCCCACTTCCACTTGGAGTATAAATACTCCTTTTTCAATATCTCTTTTACATTCATGTATGTAAAAATATGTAGATATCATATATGAGAAAAACAAGTTATAGGTGTGTGTTTTATTGTTTTTATGGCATTTATTTTTGAAATTAAAATGTATTTTGTGTACTAATCCCTTGTTACATGAATATCTGGCAAATTTTTTTCCCCATTTTGTAAGATGTCTCCTTGCTCTGTTGTTGGTTTCCTTTGGTGTACAGAAGTCTTTTAATTTCACACAATTTCATTTGTTAACTCTCAATATTGTTTCCTGAGCTATTGGAACCTTATTCAGAAAGCCATTGACTATGCTTCTATTTTGAAGTATTTTTCTCTAGTCTTTGTACATTTCATGTCTGGCACTGATGTGTTTGGTCCATTTTGAACTGAATTTTGTGCAGGATGAAAGATAAGGATCTGGTTCCATTTTTCCACATGTGGATAGCTAGTCTCTCAGATAAAATATTTTGAAGAATCTGTTTTCTCCAATGTATGGTTTTAGCACCACTCTTGAGAATCAGATGGTTGCAGTAGTGTGTTAATTAATGGGTACTCGATTCTGTTTATTTGTATGCCTGTCTTTGTTCTGGTACTATTCTCCTTTTGTTACTATGGCTCTGCAACATACCTAAAATAAGATATAACACTACTATACCTTTTACACTAGGTATTGGTGGAGTTTTCTGTGTGCATACAAATTTTGAGATTATTTTTGACTTCTGTGATGGATATCATTAGAGATTATATGCAGATTATTTTCTTTCTTTTTATTGACTTCATTGAGCTATACATTTTCTCTGCTCCCCTTCCTTTCTCTCCCCTTCCTTCTCTCCCCTTCAGCCCTCTCCCATGGTCCCCATGCTCCCAATTTACTTAGGAGATCTCGTCTTTTTCTACTTCCCATGTAGATTAGATCCATGTATGTCTCTCTTAGGGTCCTCTTTGTGGTTTAGGATTTTGAATTGTAGACTGGTTTTTCTTTGCTTTATGTCTAAAAGCCACTTATGAGTGAGTACATATTATATTTGTCTTCCTTGGTCTGGATTACCACACTCAATATAGTGTTTTCTAGATCCATCCATTTGCTGGCAAATTTCAACATGTCATTACTCTTCCCACTGTGTAGTACTTCATTGTAGAAATGTACCACATTTTCCTTATCCGTTCTTTAGTTGAGGTCCACTTAGATTGCTTCCAGGTTCTGACTATGACAAAGAATGCTGCAGGATGGCTCAGCTGTTAAAGGCTAGGCTCACAACCAAAAATATGGAGATTATTTTCAATCTGGGTATTCAGTCTATAGATGTAGCAGTGTTTCCAATATTATGTTGACCCATGAATATATGAGGTGTTCTATGTTCTTCTATATCTAATTTATTTACCCTGGAGTTCTAATTTTTCATTTTAGGTATCTTTCACTTCTTTGGTTAGGTTTATGCCTATTTCTTTTATTACAACTATTGCAAATGAGATTGTTTTAATGATTTCTTCCTTAGCATATTTCTCAGCATGGTTTATGGGAAAGACTGATTTTTTTTCAAGACAAGGTTTCTCTCTAGCTTTTGTGCCCATCCTGGAACTAGTTCTTGTAGTCCAGGCTGGCCTCGAACTCACAGAGATCTGCCTGCCTTTGCCTCCTGAGTGCTTGGATTAAAGGCATACACCACCACTGCCTGGCTGAAAGACTGAGTTTTGTATGCTGATTTTATATTTGGATACATTACTATAAGTATAAATCCTAAGAGTTTTCTGAGTCTTTAGGGTCTCATAAATCTTGGATTGTATTGTGTTTAAATAGGGATAATTAGATGACTTCCTTTACCTGGTGTATCTTTTTTGTTTTGTTTTGTTTTGTTTTTAAACTTTATCTTGCTTTGTTGTCCTGGATAAGAATTTCAACCTTTTATTGAATAAGATTGAAGAACACAAATACCATTTTATTACTTCAGGTTTTAGAAGAAATACTTTCTGTTTTATTTAGTATAATTTGGTTGTAAGTTTGCCTATGTAGGCTTTATTATGTTGAGGTATGATTCTTGTATTAACTTCTTTAGGGTATTTATCATGAAGGATGCTTCTTTCCAAATGATTTCTTTTTGGGTTTATTCAGATAACCATGTAATTTTTGTCCTTGATTCTGTTGATAAGCTGTATTTATTGATTTGTGAATGTTGAACTATCCATGGCTCTCCAGAATCTAACAAACTTGATGGTAGTGTGTGATCTTTAAAATGTGTTATTGAGTTACATTCACAGCTATTTTACTAGAAACATTTACATGTTTATTCATGAAGAATTTTACCTCTAGTTTTCTTAGTGTCTTCTTTTTCTTGGTTACTTCCTTTATTTTAATATTTATTTTTTAAAGAAAACAATCTATTTTTTTGTTATACATACCAATTCAAGTTCCCAATCCTTCCCCTCCTTCCAATCCTTCCACATACCCTCCAACTCCACCCCCATCCAATCCTCAGAGAGGGTAAAGGACATTGCTCTGGGGAAGGTCCAAGGCCCTCCCTACCATATCTAGGCTGAGCAAGGTTATACATCCAAGAGATTAGTTTTCCAAAAAGCCAGTATAAACAGTAGAGATAAATCCTGGTGCCACTACCCGTGGCCCCTCAGTCTGCCCCAGCCATGCAACTGTCAACCACATTCAGAGGGACTAGTTTGGTCCTTGGTCCTATGCTTTTTCCTTCCCAGTCTGGCCGGAGTTGGTGAGCTCCCATTTGCTCAGGTAGACTGTCTTGGTGGGTGTACCCATCATATTCTTGACCTCTTTGCTCATATTCTCATTCCTCTCACACCTCAACTGGACTTTGGGAGCTCAGTCCAATGCTCCAATGCAGGTCTCTGTCTCTGTTTCCATCAGTTGCTAGATAAAGGTTCTATGGTGATGTTTAAGATATCCATCAGTGTGAAACAGGGCAAGTCAAGATCAGGTCCTTTCTCCTCTATTGCTTAGGGTCTTATCAGGGGTCATCCTTGTGGCTTCCTGGGAATTTCTCTAGAACCAGGTTCCTGCTAATCCTATAATGGCTCCATCAATCAAGATATCTCTTTCTTTGTTCTCATCTCTGTCCTTCCTCCATCTCGACTATCCCATTCACTCAAGTTCTCTTCAGCCCTCCCCTTCTCCCCTTCTCTTTCCCTTCCACCCTCTCTTCTTCCCCCACCTCCAAGTTCCCAATTTTGTCAGGTGATCTTGTCTGTTTTTGATTTCCAGGTGAATCTATATATGTTTTTCTTTGGGTTCACCTTATTACTTAGCTTCTCTAGGATCATGAACTAAAGGCTCAATATTCTCTGTTTATAGCTAGTATCCACTTAGGAGTGAGTACATACCATATTCATCTTTTTGGGTCTGGGTTTCCTCACTCAGGATAGTGTTTTCTTCATCATCATCATCATTATTATTATTATTAATTATTATTATTATATTTTATTATTTTAAAAAAATACCAATCCAAATTCCCACTCCCTTCCCTCCACCCACTCTCCTCCCACTTCCTCCACATACCCTCCTACCCCACTCCCTCCAATCCTAAAAGAGGATAGTGTTTTCTAATTCCATCCATTTTCATGCAAAATTCGAGATATCATTGTTATTTGCCACTGAGTAGTACTCTAATGTGTAAATGTGCCACACTTTCTTTATCCATTCTTCAATTGAGGGGCATCTAGGTTGTTTCCAGGTTCTGGCTATGACATATGAACATAGTTGAACAAATGCTTTTATAGTATAATTGAGCATCTTTTGGGTATATTCCCAAGAGTGATATTGCTGGATCCTGAGGTAGGTTGATTCCCAATTTCCTGAGAAACTGCCACACTGATTTCCAAAGTGGTTGCACAAGTTTGCATTCCCACCAACAATGGATGAGTGTTCCCCTTACTCCACATCTTCTCCAGCATAAGCTGTCATTAGTGTTTTTGAT
>JAQHUG010000060.1:6497209-6531100 GCA_028555095.1 Dicrostonyx torquatus | reverse complement strand
GGGGATAGGGGAAAGGGCAGAGGTGGAGGGGTTAGGGGAAGGGGAGAAGGGGAAGGAGAAGGAAGAAGGGAAGGGCTGGGGAAAGCTGGGGAGAGAGGGAGGGTAGAGAGGGAGGAAGGGTGGATATTGGAGAAAGGAATAAGATATCTTGAATTCTTTATATATTTTGGAGATCAGTCCTTTGTCTGATGCGGGGTTGGTGAAGATCTTTTCCCATTCAGTAGGATGCCTTTTTGTCTTACTGACTGTGCCCTTTGCCCTACAAAAGCTTCTCAGTTTCTGGAGGTCCCAATTATTTATTGTTGATCTTATTGTCTGTGCTACTGGGGTTCTATTTAGGAAGTGGTCTCCTGTGCCCATGCTTTGAAGGCTACTTCCCACTTTCTTCTCTATCAAGTTCAGTGTGGTTGAATTTATATTGAGGTCTTTAGTCCTCAATATAAATTTGAGTTTTGTGCATGGCAATATATATGGATCTATTTTCATTCTTCTACATGTTGACATCTAGTTATGTTAGCACAATTTGTTGAAGATGCTTTCTTTTTTCCATTGTATAATTTTAGCTTCTTTGTCAAAAGTCAGGTGTTCATAGGTGTGTAGATTAATTAATATCCAGGTCTTCAATTCGATTCTCTGTTTTTATGCCAATACCAAGCTGTTTTCATTACTGTAGCTCTGTAATAGAGCTTGATGTCAGGGATGGTAATACCTCTGGAAGTTCCTTTATTGTACAGGTTGTACAGGATTTTTTTTGTAGGAGAGTAATGTTGAACTCGCAGAAAGAATACTTTCCTTCTTGTTTTGTAGAGTATTTTGAGCAGCATTGCTGTCAGTTCTTTAAAGATTTGTAGAGTTTGGCAGTAAATACATCTGGTTTTGAGCAGTTCTTTGTTGAGAGACTCTTAATAAAGTTATTTTTATCTCATTTTTGGTTTAGGTTTAAGTAGTTTATGTTTCAAGGTACAAGTTTTCCAGTTTATTTTAGTGTGTTCTTAAAGTCACTCGGTGGATTACAGGATATCTGTTGTAATAGCCCCCATTTTGCCTATAACTTTGTGACTTTGAATCTCTTATTTTTGTTAGTGTGGCTCAGGGTTTGTATGTACAGTTTATCTCTTAGTATCCATTTCATTATTTTCTATCTTGATCTTTGCTATTTTGTGGACCTACTAATTTTGAGATTGATGAAGGAACTTGGTGATAAGCAGTACAAATGGACTGGTGGGTAGCACAGAGAATGGGAGACAAAGGATTGCTCATGTCCTCATACATCTGCAAATTGCCATATGGAGCAAGCAACAATTTCAGTTTTCTTTCTGTTAAGTTCACCATGAATCAGACCACAGCCGATGGGTCGTTGAAACCAACAGAAAGATTTTTGGTACAGTATAAGGAAGAAATCTTTGGGTGATTGCCCAGGTAGCCAGCTGTCTCTGTGACTTGTTACATACTTTGGAAGTTGTTTGATTGCACTTCCTAATCACTCAGGTAATGTTATTTCCCTTCTCAGATCTTTGATTGGGTTGAAGATTAGATAAATGTAATTAGTTACTTTCTTCTCATGACTTGGCCAATTTATTGATTGCATAAGAATTAAGTTAATTGACTGAGATGGAGGGGGGAGGGCCTTGGGCTTCCCATAGGACAGGGTATCCTGCACCATCATAAGGAAGCAGGGGGAGGGCAGTGGGGCAGTGGGGGAGCGGGAGGGCCGGGAACAAGGGGAGTAAATGTAAATTTTGCTTTTAACAATAAAAAAAAAGGAAGAAATCAATAGAACTGATGGAACAAATGTCTTGGGAGATATCTCTAGAACAATCTAAGAATTTGAAGAGGACAACTTGTTGGTGATACAACAAGATGAACTTAAACAGTAGAAAGGTGGTAGGATATTGTGGTTTTCGGAATTGTGGTTGAAGAAATTTTGAGTGCTTACAATTAGAGTAATACTCTGTTCTTAAGTGTCATGAATTTAAAGCTTTTGGATGGGTTATGAGTAAAGGTACTAGAAAGACAGTAAATCTAGGAAGTGTCTACCTGTGTCAGTGCTTCATCGTTGAGTCAGGGGAATGTTTGTACACATACTTTGTTCTGCCTCAAGACTTGTACTAAAGTTGATTGCTCCCTACCTTCCTGTGACCTCAAGAAATAGTCAGAAACATAACAATATTCTTTCCAAAAGTAATCTGCTGCTTGATTCATGGACACCTCCAGAGCAAAGATGATAAATAGGTTTAATCTTTAGAACCAATTTTGATTGAATGGTAGTTGCCATGTAGTAAGAAGTCATTTGGGCATCATTTGAACACAACATGAAAGGAGGCATGACAAAATAATAATATCCGCTCTATAGGTGTGGGATGAGAGATTGACAGGATCTATACTTCAAAATGCATTTTTATCGTTGGGATCTAGGAAAAATACTGTGTAGTTCTTTCAAAATATATGATATAAGCCTTGTTAGGTTAAGGAGGTAGAACATGTGAATTGCCGTTTTAAATTCTGACACTAAAATCTTTTCTGAATTCTAATCAAAGCTCATTCCTGGTCCTGGTCACAAGTTGAGCTCTAGTTTAGCAACAGATGACACCCTTCTTCCAGGTAGCTGTTATCCAAAGGATCATTAACACATGGATTAAGCCAAATCCATTCTCACTTCTTGAAACACAATTCAAGACCTGCACCTCACCTGTGGTGGGTCCATACCCCTGCCTTTTGTCTGTGAGGACAGTACATTATTGATATAGTAATATGCCTGTCAGTGCTTCTTCTTCAATTATCTAGCTGCAGAGAGCTTTATTGCCCCGGCAGACAGTCTTTTCCTTAACAAGATCAAAAAAGAAAGAAATGAAATTCGGGTGAAAGAAGTAATTTCCTGTGACTGTGAAAACATAAAGCCAATGCCTGAGCATGATTTTAAATGGGTCTGTGAATGTAGCCGATAGAAGCAAGCTTTCCCGGAAAGGATACAACTGTGAGCGCTGCTGCATATAGAGCACATTAGGGGGCGAGGAAGCCAGGAGTCATGCATTGGAAGTCAGTTTCTAGGAAATGAATAGGCTTCAAACAGCTACTAAATATGGTCTGGATAAATGGGATTTTAGAATAATATTTTTTTAAAAAATCATGAAGTGGGTTGATAAGCTAATAATGAAACTGTCAGAGTCTCCCCTTTGACTGAAGCTTAGGTATAGTAGGGGATTTATTTCAATATTTAAATCTTTTCAGAGTGTCAGGAGGGAGAAGCTGAGGAATTAGAGCTCCATTTGAATCCCATTACTAGCACAGGAGTGGGGGCTCTGGGCTGTGCTAGGCAGCTGTGTTCAGTAGAACTTTCTATGGTGATGGAAATATTCGTATCCTCATGTCCTCTATAGACACCTCTCCTGGCATGTGGCTAATAAGCACATGAAAAGCAGCAAGTGCAATCAAGAGATATAATTGTGAATTATTATCTTTAGTTGTAATTAAGTTAAAATTAAGCAGTGATGGTCACTGTATTGAACAACATGATTGCTAGAAATTTAGGTCAGTCCCAAGATTTAATATTATAAAATAAAATCCAAAGGAAGGAGCCAGTAAATTCACTGTGTGTGTGTGTGTGTGTGTGTGTTATATGTGGTATATGTAATGTGTGTGTGCCCATGGAGGCCAGAGGAGGGTACCAAATATCATATTCTGCTTTATATCCTTGAGACAAGACTTGTCACTTGGACCCAGAGCTAAGCTGGTGGCCAACAATCCTTACTGATCCACAGAATCCTGGGGCTATAGGCAAGGGTAGCCACACCTGGCTTTTCATGTAGGTCCTGTGGATTTGAGCTCAGGTCTTCCCACTTGCACAAAAGTATTCTTACCTAATAAGCCATCTATTCAGCCCCATAAAACAACAAATTCATACTAAATATTTATGCCTGTTGAGAAGTACAGCCTTTTGTTCACTTTGGAAAGACCCAGTACCTTAATTTTAGATGGCAGCATGTCATTAGTTGGTAAGTTTCCTGTGTCTGGAATAAATATCTGAGATGAGTCAACTTTATAAACAAGAAGTTTCTTTTAACATTGTGTAGGAAATTACAGTCCATACTTGATTGCCCCCAGTAGCTTTGGGTCTGTTGTAAGGCAATATATCACGGGGAGTACATCCTCATGACCAGCGTCCTACAGTCCTTTTTGAGGGCATGTGTCAGTGACTGAAACCTTTCACCAAATCTCACATTTCGAAGTCTCTACCACTTTTGTATAGCATTAAGTTTGTGCCTAAGACTTTAACTCTTGGGACTTAGAGGGATATTTAAGATCCAAAGCATATTACAGGTTTTGATGGAGCCCATAGCTCTGTGATCAATTCAAGGCTACAGAAAGTTCAAATACATTATCTTTTACTAATGAGCATTAATAAGTTTAATGAAAGTAATCTATCTCATTTGAAGAAGAGAAATGGCTATTTCACATAATGTAAATAAGATTTTGATTAAAGAATCAGTTAATGATTTTCTCTGCTCTAGATATAATAACCAGAATTCAATCTTATAAGAAAATTATAAAGTTTATTCGAAGTTAAGAAACTCAAGAGTTTCTGCAATATCACTTTAGTGGTGACTTCAAAATAATGAAAATGGCACACCAAAAACCCTATAAATTTATCTATTTATGTGGACATAGGTTGGGTGTAACGAGGCAGATTGCATACTTGACTGGCTTCTATTTATCTTCTTCTTCTTCTTCTTCTTCTTCTTCTTCTTCTTCTTCTTCTTCTCCTCCTCCTCCTCCTTCTTCTTTTTTCTTTTTTTCTTTCTTTCCAGACAGGGTTTCTCTGTATAACAATCCTAGCTGTACTGGAACTAGCTCTTGTATACCAGATTGGCCTCAAACTCACAAAGATCCACCTGCCTCTGTCTCCCAAGTGCTGGGATTAAAGGCATGTGCCACCACTGCCCAGCTCCCTTTGTTCTTTTAGTGACTCACAGTTTCAAAGTATGGCTGTTGAATTTACAGCTTGTTTTCTTTGTGCTATAGTTATTCTTAGTTTCCATTTTATCATACTTAATACATCTATTTAAAAACAAAGATACCTACTCCATTTGTTCCACTGAATATAATAAGGTGATGATGCCTTGGAGGGATGATGAAGCCATGGTAAAGAATTAGAGTACTTCAGAAGCTGTGTCTACCTCATTTTTTTATGTGCAACAATATGACTTTTCTTTGTGTTTTCTTTTCTTCAAATTTACAAGCTTTATTTAGGAACTATCATTTTAAAACCCAAGAGACAATTTAGGTGTCCTGGCTAGTTTTATATCAATTTGACCCAAGCTAGAGTCATCTTAGGGGAGGAAAACCTCATGTAGGGCATTTCTTAATTAGTTATTGATGTGGGAGAACTCAGGCCATCGTGGGTGGTGCCATCCCTGAACTGCTGGTCTTTGGTTATTTAAGAAAGCAGGCTGAACAAACCATGAGGAACAAACCAGGAAGCAGCACCCCTCATGGCTTTTACCTCAGCTTCTGCCTCCAGGTTCCTGCCTTGCTTGAGTTCCTGTCCTGACTTCCTTCAATGATGAACAGCAATGTGGAAGTGTAAACCAAATAAACCCTTTCTTCACTGCGTTGCTTTGGTCATGGTGTTTCATCATAACAATAGTAATTCGAACTAGGACAGTGGGTGACAATATTTTAGTTTATTTTTCATTTCTTCAAATACCAATATGAATAGACACATTTTTATTGTCTTTAAAATTTGGCTACTTTGCCTGTTTTTGTATTAGATTTTACTTTCAAAATATTGTATTGAATATTATTTATCATGATTCTGAACCTTACATTTTTTTTGACCAAGAAAAGTGACTTATTTTATGACCAAGAAAAGTGGCTCAATATTGTTGCCATAGTCCCAAGACTGGACTTTGATAATCTGTAGGGGTTTAAGAAATGAGCTTTTAAATATATTGTAATTGGGCAATTGTATGAGGACTCAGTGTCATAGTTTGATGCTTTCATGTAGTATGTGGTGTTCAAATCAAGTTAACAGAAAAAAATTAAGTACTTTTTATGTGTATAATTTTCCTGAAACACAGAATTTCTAGGATATTAGGTATGATTTTATTGTTTATTAATAAATCTTTCTACCCACTAGAGTCATACTATAGTGGATGAATTCAATTCTATTTCTTCAACATTATTTATGTTTCTGTGTCTTCTGAAGCATTCTTTTGTGATCTAGGTTTATATTGTGAAGAAGATCTTTAAAATGGGTACTACAGAGAAGCAAATAAATATGGAAAACCACATTATTTTGTCATTCATATGTATTGAGTATCAAGGATGCTAGATGTATAATTGTTGATAAATTGTACAGGTATATAATTGCTAACCTTATGGAACAAACATTCTTCCAGGAAAATAAAGTCATGAATTTGCTAGCATGGCTAAAAATGGACTTGGAAAAAAGATATGTGTTGAAAAGTGGTGGCAGTAAGGAAATTAGAAATGGACTTTCCTGTAGAATGTGTAAGACAAGTTGATCTTATAAGCAAAATGGTGAATGCATGAAATAATACGAAAAATCTTAGAAGGCAGTAGGATGGGTCAGTGCTAATGAGATTAAGAAGAAATATATAAACCAGTGTGTTGGGATGGTCCCAGCTCAGCCCCAGACTCAACTTCATGTCCAGAAATAGCTTGTGCAAGAAATTCAGGTAAATGATTAGGGGATATACAAGGGAACAGATACTCTTGAAGGTCAGAAGAGAACAGCACTGTAGTTTAGAAGGAAGAAGTATGTATAAGGACAAGGATATAGTTGACAGAGTGGATGTCAGGTAAATAAAAACTAGAATCAGTGGTTTAAAGTAAAATGAAAATGAAAGCTGGAGATAATTCACATTTTCTTTAAGATTTATTTATTTTTTGTATATGAGTGTGTGTGTATACACACACACACACACACACACACACACACACACACTGTGTGTGTGCTATGCCCATACCTGGTGCCCAGAAGGGGGCTTTAATTTCCCCTGCAAGTGCAGTTAGAGGTGGTTGTGAACTGCAGTAGGTGCCGTAGGTGCCGAACACTGAATCCAGATAGTCTGCAAGAGCAGGGACTGCTGAGCCATCTCTCTAGCTCCAATTAGCATGCTTTTACTAAACGTGTTTGGAACATAGAAGGCCATTAGTGAAACTTCTGAAATCAATGTTTCCTTAATTCTCTACTTGATTAGGATCTATTTGAATCCAGAGCTTGCAGGTCATTCTGCAGATGGCTTCAGATTGTAGGAGTGGTACCCTGGAAGGGAAGAGGAACTTGCAAGATCATTAGAGTGATGAATGGAAGAACTGAATAATACCTCTTCTATGCTTTTACTGCATGGAAACAAAGCAGTTTTAAACAGCAATTATTTGATGATGATGTACTATTACTTAAAGGAAAACTTGCAGAATACATCTATACCTTTATCACTAGAAAAATGTTTTTCTTCCAAAGCTTGACTCAATTAAGGTTTTACCTTCCCAATATGCACCAGAGTCACAAATTTTGTAGGGTGTTAGTTATGCATTCAATTCTCTTTCTCATATTCACTGCAGCTAAATCATTTTCACTTTTACACTGCCTTCTTACTGATCTTTTGCCAAATTCACATATGGACAGGAAGGAAGTTGATATTTTCTCTGTGTTAGCATAAGATGCTTTATTGCTGAACTCAATGGCAGCACATTAATTCAAGGGGAGTGAGGCCACCGAGATGGGAAATCAAGCCCTTGAATCCAGCATTTCCACATTTATTGCATTTGAGGATGCTGGAGTGTAATGATGAAGCATTCCAGCAGGCGGAACTCACAGTTTTCAGCCGATTTCCTCTGCTGTAGTTGAATGTGGCTGCATATGACAAATGCGAATGAGTACATTTCAAGGCCAAAGAGCTCTAGGAGAAACTCCAGCACTCTTGAGATCACAAAGCTATTTCAGAAATTGAACAGTATTACAGCAGCTTAACAGCAAATTTGAATCTTATGTCTGCAACATGTCACAGGTTTAAAACTACAGTGTTTTATGCACAAACAGCCGGCATTCCTTTGCTTTCGACCTGTCAGGAATCTAAGCTGAAATTCTCCCAAGAAGATAACAGACTCAACTACATGGTTAAAAACCAACTGGTCTAGATTCTCACGGTGCAGGGCCTCAGGAAGTCACGCTTTGTTAGTGCAATTCGGCCATACCAGTCGAACAAGGAGCATATTATACAGATTGAAATCAGGGACTTCACTTTCTGGTTTTAGAGTCTGAACCATTCATTTAAGCAACTGACAAGTAACACTTGTCTCATTTTGAAAAGGATTTAAAGTGCTAAAAAGTCTAATAAAATAAGCGCCAAGAAATCTCTGTTATATGTGTGTACATTAACCCCAAGTTCTGGATATCCTAGTAGGGGATCTTTATAAAAAAGAAATCTGTCTTCTCAGACTCATAAACTATTGCTGTATCCAAACCATTCCATTTTTTTTCCCAAGCAGATGACACTCTCTGGCAATTTTTTACCTTTTTGAGGTAACACAAAAACCCTCGTAACACAACCTGAGTGAAAGTTGGCCTCGTCCTTGTTTTAGGTTTTATTTTCAGTTTCAGAAGGAAATGCTTATACGGTAGTCCGCACATGAGAGGGATGAAGACAGATAATAATCCTGGAACTTCAGTGGCCTCCCATACCTGGCTGACCATCTGAGCTCAGTTTAGGAAAGAGGATGAAAACAGGAAAAAATTAACGCTACTTCGGAGAAGACAAAAGCCTCCTCTCTCTGTGCTGCCATTCTTCGGGTATTTTTTTTTTATTTTGAGATATATTCTTCCTACACTGTTCAGGCTGGCCTCAAATCAGTGGATCTTTTGTCACAGACCGTCAAATAGCTACACTAGTAGGGGTGCACCACAAAACTTGTCTCCTCTCTATGTTTTGGTGGAGAATTTAGTAACTATACCACCTAAGATTTGTTTAAACACAACTCCAAATCTACCAGTTTAGAAAGCACTTTGCATCAACAAGCATGTATTTTAAATCTAATGGAAATAAAGCCTCCCCAGGCCTCATCAGGTTGTAATTGTTATCAACATCACAGTACTGCTTAACTGAACCTCTTAACACCAGAAATCTCAGCAGGATTATGTTTTTCACAACTTGCATTATTTTTGTCGGGTTAATTAGCATTTCCTGTAGTTCAATTTTTCATTCTCTGCTTACCACGCCAAGAACTTCTATATATTTTTGGAGCTGTGAGAAATTGAAGTGTCATGACACTTGCAGCTGAATTCCCTATTTTTGGTGGCATGGACAAAACTAGGTCATTGTTGTGTTGGTGGTTGAAAGTTGAGATTGTGCATGGAAGCAGGCATGGTGCTTTCAAGGAAACAACAGTGGAATCTGTTTGAAAATTGAGGTTATTACCAGAAACAATGCATTTCATAGATATTATTCTGGCTTAACCACCAAGGTTTTCTTTAGATTTACTTGGTTTTTAATTTTCTTTGCCTCTGGGTACTCATGCCTTCTCTTTCTCTTTAAAGTCCTTTCTGTGCATATTTGATACTTGCAGGCTTCTGCTATACTATTTTCGGCAGACTTCAGTGTGATTGGCAATGCCAGGTATAGGAACTAGTCAAGTATATAAACTAACAAAGAAATGAGGAGAATGAGAAAATCTCATTATAGTGAAGTACCAACCAATATGTGTGGGTGGATAGAGTAGTGGAGGAGGAATGGCACTCTTGCTTTTGCCATCATAATGCATAAGAGAACAGGAAAGAATCATCAGTAGATAAGAACTTTGACTTTCGATGTGGAACTTTGTTTAATGCCTGGTTCATAGTTTTTCTTCATAGTTGTTTTATTTACATAATGAAAGAATATAGTGTGAAAACTGGACAGTGCCTTGAGTTTGTGATAAAAATTAATGTGACAGAGTGTGTCCTCTGAGTGTGATACTCTGAAATAGTGCATATTGTTCTGCATGCTGGGAATGCATTCCTGAACTTAATCAAAAAAGAACTTCAGACAAGACAAAATTGAGGCATTTGTGTGTGTGTGTGTGTGTGTGTGTGTGCGTGTGTGTGTGTACACATACATACATACATAGATCTTTGACACCAATGTTCTGAAAGACAAAGGTTCAAAAACCATATGAAATTAAAGAAAGCTAAAAGCTCTTCAAGACATAATTCATGATGCTTCGGTGCTCCTGGTATCATAGAAGTTAAATTGCCTTAAAAGAAATCACTAGAACAATTGTTAGAATCAAATATAGACTGTAGCTAGCTTTAGCAGGGTTAAATTCCTTGAATTTAAATGAATTGTGGTTATGTAAGATCATTGTTCTCAGGATTTACAAGCTTAAGTATCTAACGTTAAAGGCAATTGGTATATGTAATCTACCTTCAAATGACACATAAACATAAATTATATGAAAATGTTAACTAAACATAATATATTTCTATATACTATATAGAAATAAATTTTATTTTACATAGTTGATATGTGTGTATATGTGATCTGTGAATTTTACCTTTATGGGATTGCATGCCAAACAAGTCTCAATAATGTATGTGTGTGTATAGTGTCAAATATGTAGATACAGAGATGGCCAGAGAGAAATGTAGAGAGAGATTAAAAATAAAGCAAAATAAGAAACATTGCTGAACATGACTGAAGGATATACAGAAGATCTGTACTTCTCAATACTTTTAAGTTTGAAATAGTTTTTATGGTTATGATGCTTCATCATTGTCAACTTTATAAGATTTACATTTATACCTCTGGGTAAGTATGCATGTATGTTTCCAGAAAAGTGTAACTGAGAAGGGAAGGTCCATCATGAATATGGGTGGCACCATCCCATAGACTGAATAAAAGATCGATGGGTCCAAGCATTTGCTGTTCTTTGTTTCCTGACCATTATGGTCAGCTTCCCTGTGACTGAACTTGTTTGCCTTGCCTTCCATGATAGAGACTATACACTTAAACTGACCCAAATAAACTTTCCCTCTTTTAAGTTCTTTGTCAGCTATTATTTTATTAGAATAAGAAGAAAAGAAACTGATACAAAGGCTGTTGGTGAAAGTCTTGCTATGCAAACATGATGACCTGAGTTCTAGCCCCAGATCCTAAAGTGGAAGGAGATAACTGACCCCTGCCCCGATCTCTACATGCACTGTGGATGTACATGCCTCCCCAATAATAAAAGTAAGATTTAAATATCAAAGTCAAAAGAAATAAATGAAAACTTAAGTCTGTCACTGATACTCTTTTATATCTTTTAGATTTCCTTTATTGACATCATTCCTACCCTAACCCCAGATCTCAACCTAGCAAATAAGTTCCTCTAAACCCTCCAAATCCTGCCTTGATATCAAGGTCTAGTTCAAATCTGGCCTCTTTCTATGTGCTGACCCTTCTATGTGCTATTCTGGCCATATTCCTAGAGTTATGGGACACTAAGCCTGATTCTGTTGGCTATGTGCTCAAACTAAAACGAGATGACATTGTTTAAGACTCAGTTCTTCTGTGTACACATCATGTGACCTTAGACTCCTGCCTTCTCTCTCAGTTTAACCAGAAGCAGCATTTCATGAAGCCCAAAATGTCTAGAGGCTTTATTATAGTTCTAGAATTGCTGCACAGTGTATGACCTTGGATGACACATCTCTGCTCTGTGAGTCTGAAACTTCTCACACAAGCAATAAAGGGGTTGGATAAACAAGTACTTCTCTGCTCTAGCTGTACCTCAGAATTGTCTGAAGAGTTATAAAAATATATTTAAAATACATCCGTGACTAGAATTCCACCTCATCCTCCATTTCCAATTGGACTGGCTTGTGATAACTCAGGTCTGCACCCAAGTTTTTCATCTATGGCCCAAGTTGAGCTCCACTGAGGCAGCTAACTTCAAAGGTTGCTTCTACCTTTATAATTCTCTTAAAGTACTGCTGTATCATCCTTGTTCATTACATGTTTAAACAATCACATTGGTGACTTTAGGGTTATATAGCTTATGTTATATATGCTTATGGCATTGTGTAGAAACAATCACACAAATTTTCTGGTTCTTTGGTTCTTAAAATCTTTCTGCCTCCTCTTCAATATGTTTTCTGACCCTTAGGCTTGGGAGTGTTACATTGCATTACATTGCGTTATATTAGGATTGTATTACATTGCCCAGCTAGCTCAGTCGATAGAGCATGAGATTATTAATCTCAGGGTTGTTGGCTCATGCCTCACGTTGGGTGCCAGATGTAACAAAATCCTAATTAGTTTTATTAAATGAAATCCTGGAGTCAGATATTAGCAGCAAAAGTTGAAAGATGAGAGAAGCAGAGCAGTCAGCTACTAGTTCTTACTTCTATGAAATCTTCAGAACCAATGGGGTAACCTGTCTGTAAAAGACTTCAGACTGAATGCCTTGAGCTCCTGTCTCCTCCCACCACATATTCTTCTCTCAGCCCAACCATATTCCTTTTTGTCTCCACCTCCCTAGTGTTGGAATAAAAGACATATGACTTTTGAGTATTGGAATTACAAATCTTTATTTGTTAAAGATTTTATTCATCCCCACATAGATGTACCCATTTAGACTGGGCCACAAAACTCTGCATTTTTATTATTGTGTTTTTTTGTAATGGTCTCTGTCTATTGCAAAGATATGTTTCCTTGATGAGGGGTCTGCTGGCTAGTTTTATGCCAACTCAACACAAGCTATAGTCATTCAAGAGGAAGGAACCTTGATTGAGAAAATACCTCCCTAAGATCAATCTGTAGGAAAGTCTGCGGACTATTTCCTTAATTAGTGATTGAAGTGTGTGAGGGGAAGGTAGCCCATTGTGACATTCCTGGTCTGGTGATCCTGGGTTCTATAAGAGAGATTGTTGAAGAACCTGGGAAGAACCTAGATGTTCCTCAACCAAGGAATGAATAAAGAAAATGTGATACATTTACACAGTGAATTATTACTCAGATGGTAAAAACAAGGACACAAAGAAATTTGAAGGCAAATGGATGGAACTAGAAACAAATCCTTCTGAGTGAGGTAACCCAGACTGAGAAAAAGAATCATGGTATGTACTCACTCATAAGTGGATATTAACCATAAAATAAAGGATAATTATGCTACAATCCATAGACCCAGAGTCATTAGTTAACAAGAAGGTTTGAGAGGGAGATGCCCGGATCTCCCTGGGAAGGGGAAATAGAAGAGCTTTTGTGAGTGAACTGAGGATGGGGGGGGATGGGAACATGAACAGATTGGGGGGCAATGAAGGGGGAAAGCAAGGAAAGAGACTACTGGAAAGGGGGGTGTATTTCAGGGTCAGGTAAATATCTGGCACAAGGGAATCTCCCAGGAATCTACAAGGAGGGCTCCAGCTAAGATTCCTAGCAATAGAGGATATATAACCTTAATTGGCCATCTCCTGTGACCCAGATTGGTGCTTATCCCAATTGTTATCAGAGAGGTGTCATCCAGAAACTGATGGAAACAGATGCAGATCCACAGCCAAACATTAGGTGGAGTTTGGGGAATATTGCAGAAGAGGGTGAGAAGGAATTGTAAGAGCCAAAGGGGTCAAGGACTTGATAAGAAAACTCACAGAATCAATTAACATGGGATCAAAGGGGCTCACAAAGACTAAACTGACAACCATGGAGCCTGCATGGGACTAACCTAGGCACTCTGCCTATATGTGACAGTTGTGTAGCTTGGTCCTCTTGTGGGACTCCTAACAATAAAAACAGAGGCTGTCTCTGACATTTTTACTGGTTTTTGAAACCCTAGTTCTCATACTGGGTCACCTTGCCCAGCTGTAATACAAGGGGAGATGCTTAGTCTTACTGGAACTTGATATGCCATGTTTTATTGATCCTCATGGGAGACCAGCCCTTTCCTAAACAGAGATGGAGGAGGAATAGATCGGGGTGAGAACAGGGGTGGTGAGTGGTGTAGGAGGTCCTTCTGTTTATGTGTTGCTTTCATTGGTTAATCAATAAAGAAACTGCTTGGCCTGATAGGGCAGAACTTAGGTAGGTGGAGAAGACAGAACTGAATTCTTGGAGGAAGGAAGCAGAGTCAGAGAGCCACCATGGAGCTGCCAGGTCAGACATGCTGAATATTTCCCCGTAGGCCACTGCCACGTGGTGATATACAGATTAACAGAAATGGGTTAAATCAAGATGTGAGAGTTAGCTAATAAGAGACTAGAGATAATAGTCCAGGTAGTGATTTAATTAATACAATTTCCATGTGATTATTTTGGATATATTTTGGGTGTAAGCTAGCCGGGATGACAAGCAGTCTGCCCCTCCTGTTACAGGTGAGGGGAGAGACTGGGAGGGAAGAGAAACTGCTGCTGGGATGTAAAATGAATGAATGAATAAATGAATGAATGAATAAATAAACAAATTTATTTTTAAAAATGAAAAGTTGAACAAACCACTGGGAGCAAGCCAGTAAGCAGCACTCCTCAATGGCCTCTGTATCAGTTCCTGCCTCTAGATTTCTGCCTTGTTTGAGTTCCTGACTTCACTGTTTTTGATAATGGTGTTGGTGTATTTTTGTTGTTGTTGTTGTTTTGTTTTTTTGAGACAGGTTTCTCTGTAGCTTTTGGAGCCTCTCCTGGAACTAGCTCTTGTAGACCAGGCTGGCCTCGAACTCACAGAGATCCACTTGCCTCTGCCTCCCGAGTGCTGGGATTACAGGCGTGTGCCACCACAGCTTGGCAGTGTTGGTGTTTTATCACAGCAATAGTAACCCTAAATAAGACAAGGGTTGAGGACTCTATTTATCTGTTGGTATGAGGACAAGTGTTTAAGAATGTAGTTAGGAATTACATTGGTTCCATAAAGTGGCAGTTGTAAGTTACCTTCCAAGATCCACGACCTCACTAACACTGTGCAGTCAGCTCTGTTTCCAGTAGTACCAGGCACAATTTCCTTCTTGATGGGTGGGACCTAAGGTCTATTAGAGAGCTATTGGCAAGCTATGTGTGCCACTATAGCACCCTTAGAGTGGTGATGCCATGCTGGTCTTTATGGCTCATAGGCATCATAGTTGGGAAGGAATGTTGGTTGCTTCCCTCCTTTGGAAGATTGCTAGTCCTCAGGGAGGAGGCATTCAGGTTAGTTCCAGCTCAGTGGCCTCTGGGCCATGTGTCCAATATGCATGGTGTTTTCAGTAATAAGCATTTGTTTTCCATCTCTGAAGGGCAACCAAGGGCAATAGCAATAGGCTGCATGTTTTGAGAGTCTCTTGGAAAGCTGTGGCCAAGAATTTAAAAGAGGGCTCCTCATGCCTGGTATTGGGGAGTTTGTTGGGTGGTCTTTGACTCTTGGAGGGAACATTGTCAGCTCAGTTGAAAAAAAATTATTAAAACTACATAGATCTAATCTTCATGGGAAATAGAAAAAGACATGATCTCCTGAGTAAATGGAAGCATGGAGACCTTGGGGGAGGGTTGAAGGGGAGGGGAGAGGCAGGGAGGGGAGCAGAGAAAAATGTAGCGCTTAATAAAAATCAATAAAATAAAAAACACACATGTGTATTTATACACAGAATTACATGTCTTGAAAGTTATTTTGTTTTTTAGGTAAGTAGTTAATAGTATGATTGCTTATGACTGACAAAATATATAAGAAAAAGTTCAAAGGCCTCAACACTACTCAAAGAACTACAGACAACTAAAGAATGTTGAGAGTAGAGAAATAGTCTTATTTAGGGAAGAGCACACAGATCTACATATGAATAACATTATACAAACTGAGCAGATCATATTTATGAATACACATGTATTATAAATTCATGTACATATGTACTACACACATATGACATACATATGCATGTAGCAATTAATGACAGAAGCCATGAATTTGAAAGGGAGCAAGGAAGGGTTTATGCGAGAGTTAGGTGGGGGAAAATGGAAAGGGAAAATGATGTAATTCTATTCTCTCAAAAACAAGTGGAAAAAGAAGTCTTGCTGTTGATTCTTTGCTGTTGGTATTGAACCTGTTTCTCACATAGGAGTGGTGTGGAGCTTGATCACATGGTAGGGACACACAATATTGATCTGTTAGCTTTAATGATGGTCAGCTAAGATTTTCCTTGCCCCTATGGAAAGAGACATCTTTGACAAACTCAGCATCTTCACAAAATGCTTATTGCCTCCTTGTATCCCCTACTAGTTACAGGAAATTAGCTGCTGTAATGTATGTTCTTAGTGGGAATCTGGCATGTCAATGGGATGTTTCTGTCATTGTGGTTTAAGTCTTATATTCCAATATGCCCCTGCTGCTTTTCATGATACTTTGGGGGAAAAAAGAGAGGCAGTAGTTCCCCCTTGGCTCACATTTGACCAATTGTGGTGCTTGAAGCAATCACAAAACACCATAGGTGTTGAAATGATTAGGGGCAATTAAGACAGTGCAGTCTCTAAGGAAGAAGCCACTATCAAGCCTTCGATCTCTCAACAGCACAGGTTGTGTGTTCCTGCAGCAGCAATTACCTACAAATATCTAGTACTTAATTACTTGCAAAGTGTCAGTCTTCATAACCGGGTATTAGAATGTTCTAATTGATAGCACAGCTGCAGCATGTTTGCCTGACACTGGCATATGGCTCACAATGCTATTTTTCCTTGATCAGTTTTCTTTGTTTATAAGATTCACTTAAAGATTGCAGATTTCAGAAGCATTCTCACTGGGTGTATTACAGTATCTCTTTCTCTTTCAATTTACCATTTCCTGCTTTGGGAAGGGAAAACTGGTGAAAAACTAGAAAAGAAAGTAAAGAAGAAAACAATATAGCTCAGAGGCCCCGAGATCTGAATTATGCTGTAAAACTCCCTGGCTCCTGTGGCTTTTACATTTCACTTTAAGAAACCCCTATACATATGTAATCAAGGGCTTGTGGCAAGTTTAACATCCTTAAAACCTTGATAGGTTTGGCCCCCGCCTCCATCCCAGAGGTCTTCAAGCTGTGAATTTCTAGGATGCTAATGCTACTGGAAACACCTGTAGCTCTGAGCTCTTTTCATTGCCGAGTCTGTTTCATTTCCCAGTCTCACTGTGCTGTGCATGCTGTTTCTGTCCTATGCCATGTTGACTCAAACAAACAGTGGGTTTTACTGAAGCTGGCGGATCCAGGTTTCTGTCTTTCTTTTTTGCCACAGGCATTGCAAACAAGTTCAAGTGCTGTGCTGGTTTCGCTTTTCTGAACATAAAGCTGTAGTCTCCTACCATGTTGCTCTCCTGCCCCCCTCCCCCGGCCTTGTGGCTCTTCCTTTGTCCTTCTTTACCTTTTGTGCCATTTGTCTCAGGTGGAATCTAAACATATTACAAATGCTCCCATACAGAACAGCTCGGCTCTGTTTTGTGCTAACTCTAAAACTTTGTACCCTTTGCATAGGCACAGGTGTACATTTATTGCATAGCAATGCCCTTCTGGTTAGATTTGTTTTGTAGCATATGCACGTGTACACACTCTCTCTCTCTCTCTCTCTCTCTCTCTCTCTCTCTCTCTCTCTCTCTCTCTCTCTCTCACACACACACACACACACACACACAGTTTCAAAATTTATAAAACTTACATATTGATTTTAATTCATTTAAACAACTTGGCAATGGAGTTTCCTGTAATGTAGTTCCCTAAATTATGTGGAGTGTGGAGGGCTCTTTTTTCTTTTTTTAACTAGTCCTAACTGATTTTGTACATAACTGTCAAAGGAATCATCCAGAGCCTTTTTTTTCATCATGTTGTTAATGGGATCTAATGACTATCTAGATATTCATAGCTGGCAATTAATGGATGGATATATTACCCTCAGTTAATTTATAATGTCTTAATTACCACCAGGGACATATGGTATCTTAAACTAAAGGGGTAGTAATCTCTATGATCTGCTTAGACTAGATCTTGCAATATAATAAACACTCAATAAAGGCAAATGGCTTTTATTGTTTTGTTAATATTGAGATTTCAGGAAGTGGTAGTGGTTGAATCAATGGGTCAGTGATAGGGAATCCTCGAGTCATGGTTGCTGGTGCTGTTTGGAGTCCTGTAACTAAACAGTTCATTTGACGTATGGATAGTGGCAGAGCTAGGGTTTACAAGCTGCTGCTTCTTTATCACACCTCGCTCCATTTATCTACTTTCCTTGGGCAACTGGAGAATTATTATTAAACGAATGCACAAACTCCTCAGTCTTCCATGCAATAGCTTACATGATTTTGCTCTTTATTTCTCCAAACCTTGCCTTTCCTGTGCTCCTCATACTTGCGTGTTCTAGTTTTGGATGCCTTGTAGCTATTCCCCTCAGAGATTATGCTTGCTGAAGCAACTTTAAATGAGAATTCTCATTTGAAATTGCAGGTCAACTGAGATCTACCTAAGTGGTAGTGAGAGGTGATGGGAGATAACTTTAGGAGTTAAATTTTGCATTATTAAATTTACCCATCATTGTGCATTTCCTGTTTTCTAAATAAGGTCAAGTAGTGATTTTATTCATTTCCCTTTACCTTTCAGTATGTAAAATGTACTCCAATCTTAAAGGCTCCAAGTGTTTTCTGAACCCCCTTGATGTCTTCCTAGCTCATTGAGCAGGGTGCTTTAACTTTAACCTCCTTTTTTATGAACCAGCTAAGGCCAGGGAAGATGTTCCTCCATAAACTGAGGCAGGGTTGGGCAGAGGCCAGAGGCAAGTACCAACTCAATTAGCAGAACATCAGAAGCCAGGCCCTCTGGGAAGTATCCTAAGCACTGTTGCGTTGTAAGGTGGAGGATCTGGGCATGCTTCGGCAGGCTCGGTTTCTGCTTGAAGCTTGTTCCAAGGACAGTTACATACTTCAGAAGTCTGGCTTATTTGTTGGTCCCTGCTTTAATGAATACTATCAATCAAAAGGCATGCTGCTTGCCCATATAACTGAGTTTATCGTTGTCTTTCTGAAATGATTTCTTTGGCTGTTTAGCCCCTAAACAGAATTTCATACTGGAGACCATACTGAAAGCATTGTTTTCTTTTTCTTATTTTTTAAAAATAAAATGCCAAATTGTTCCATCTGTTTTTCTGCTTACCTACAGATATGCAAATGCTCAAACACACACACACACACACACACACACACACACACACACACCTTGTCTTTGCCCCAGACTTACTGGAATGCATCCCACCAGCTGGAAATGCTTCATTTATTTTTGGAGTTGTTCCCCTTAACAAAGAGAACAGACTACTTAGGGAAAAGGTCATAATTCAGTCATAAAAGTTTCACTGTGTGAAACCACACGGATCTAGTTTCATGAAAGGTATGGACAGGAAATGTGAATTACAAGGAAATGATGGCTCAGGTATAGGTACTGAATGGGGCATGTACACAGAATCATTATCAGTTAGTGAGTACCTTAGAGAATAGATGGGGATATATGGAGCCTGAGCTTAGCTCACACTTCTTATATTTCTGTGTCTTAAAAGTCAGTTGGCAGAGGCATTATATATTTAAAAACTGTATTTTTTGGTGTGTGCTCATATGGAGGTCAGCAGAAAGCTTGTGGGGGTTTATGCTCTCTTCCCACCATTTGGGTCCCAGGTTGTCAGGTTTAGTGTCAACTGCCTTTAACCCCTGAGTCATCCTTCCAGCCATTTTTAAAAATTTAAAATGGCTCTCACTATATAGCTCAGGTCAGATAATAACTTCCTATGTAGCATAGGCAGTTTTTCAATTTTTGCTTTCCCCCGTTGTTGACCCAAAGTATAAAGCAGCGCTATCTCTATATTTATGCTTTGCCTTGGTAACTCCACGAGGTTCCTGAGAGGCTCAAAGTGATGGTTGCAAAAAAAATTTTGTAAATGGAAAAGTGTTGTACAAATTCAGGGACTTGGCTTGACAAACACAGAATCTTAACATTTGATGAGACATTAAAAGGTCATCGAGTCCAACAGTTTGCCTTATGCTTGAAGACTTTACTATTATTGTTCTATTTGCTTGAAGATTTACAAAAAAAAGGAAACATTAGTGACTGGCTCACTCAACAAATACTTATTTTACTCAGTGCCTCTTTCCTTCAGGTGCTGTTACAGATACTGTGAATGGACCAGACATGACCTCTGCCCTCATAGAACTTTGAGGAAATTTAAGGAGGAAGAGATATATAAGTAAACAAAATAACGCAGACCATTTCTGATAGTGACACACCATCTGCAGGGAATTGAAATAGGAATTTGCACTAGACAGGGATTTTGTAGAAATCCTTAGATTAGATGACCAGAGAGGGTTTCTCTAAGGAAATGACATATGGGTCATATTCATTACTTCTGAATGGCAAGGAGCGGGCGATAGCAAAGACCAAGAGGAAGAAGCTGGCAGGCAGAGGAGTTAAAAGTCCTGATGAGGAAGTTACATTTGAGGAGGAATGGGACCTCTTCAGAGTTTGCCCAGAAGACAGTGCTATGACAAGACATGCTAGTAGTAGTTCTCAACCTTCCTAATGCTGTGGCCCGCTAATACAGTTCCTCATGTTGTGGTGACGCCCAGCCATAAACTTATTTTTATTGCTACTTCATAACTGTAATTTTTCTACTTTTATAAATCATAATGTAAGTATTTTTGTAAATAGAGCTTTGCCAAAGTGGTCACAATCCAAAGGCTGAGAATCAGTGCCTTCGAAGGAGGCTGGACCAGATCATGGAAAAAACCGAAAACAAAAACTTACATTTGACTAAATGTTATGGGAAACCATTCTAAAGTTGAAAACACAGGAATTTATATGATAATTTATGAATTTTCATAAGACTACTTTGCTTTGAGGCAGGTGCATTGTCTCCCTTCTGTAATCCTAGCACTGGGAAGACATGTAGATTCACAGGAATTTGAGGCTGGCCTAGGTTATACAGTGACTCTGAGTCCAGTGAGAGCTTCAGAGACCCTATCTCAAAAATAAATAAATAAATAAATAAAGTAAGCAAATGCAATTTTTATAGAAGTCTTTGTTTCTTGCTTTGTTGAAAACAGTATAGTGGGCAAGAGTAGAAAGCAGGGTGATATTTAAGCCCTGGTCAAAGTTATCCATTTCCTTCCTTCCATGAAATCCTATAGACTAAATCATTTGGGACTTTGCTGTTTGACTTAATGTGGTGAATAAAATGTCAGCAAGTGTAACCTACATCCAGTCTGAGCAGAACTTCAAATATCTGCATTTGGCTCTCCTACCTCTGAGCCTCTCTTCTTTACCAAGAGACTAGACCTACAATCCGTCTGGGTTCTTAGAAGAGGCGTGGAGCTAAATGTGTCCTAGCAAAGCTTAGCAGAGTCCAGATGAGCTGCAGCTCTTCCATGACCTGAGTAAGAGGTAAATATTGATTTATGGAAGATCCAGAGACCTTGGAGTTAGTTGATTGCTTTCCAAACAAACAAGCAAGCAAACAACACCCTCAACAAAACAAATACTGTTAACAGAGGAAGTTGTGTGAAATATATGAATTGCTTTTAAGCCAGAATAATAGCACTTGTGATATTTGCATTGTGTGGGATGAAAGAGGCTGAGATCCCAGAGTCCAGTTGAAGACAGAGAGGGGGGAATATATGAGCAAGGGGCGAGGGTCAAGATGATGATGGAGCAATCTACAGAAGACAGCAGAACCAGGCTTCTGGAAACTCATGAACTCTAGACTGACAACTGTAGAGCCTCCATGGAACCAAACTAGGCCCTCCGTATGTGGGAGGCAGTGGTGAAGCTTGAACTATCTGAGGGGCACCTGGCAGTAGGATCAGGATCTATCTGTGGTGCATGAGACAGCTTGCTGGAGTCCATTCTCTATGGTGGGATGCCATGCTCAGCCTTAATGCAGTGGGGAGGGACTTAGTGCTACCCCAACTTAATGTGCCAGACTTTGTTGACTCCCCATGGGAGCCCTTATCCATTAGGAGGAGGGGATGGAGGTGAGCTGGGGGGGGGGCTGAAGGGGGCAGGAGGAGGAGGGGTGGAATGGAGAACTATAGTTGGATTCTAAAATAAAAAGCTAAAGCATAAGAAGAGAGATGTAGGATAAACTCAGGTGGCTTTTGCACATCTGGGTAAAGTTGCCTTATTACAATGGAAAAGACTGGAGAAAGTAGCTATAGGTATAGCTTGATCTTGTGGTAAATCAATTTTTAGATTTTGAGGCACCCTCACACAGATTTACATAGTAGCTGTACAATTTTACACTCTCAACAGCAGCGGATAAGTGTTTTCCTTTTCCCACATCCTCACCAACAACTTATTTTCACAAATTAGAAGTTTGAGGTGATTGCGAGAGGTTCATATATTGATCTACTTATGCTTCCCAATAAATTCTTATTTTGTTTATGTTGATGTATCTACAGGAAGAATATTTGGTGACTTACAGTTAAGTTCCTGGTAAAATCATTAATACAAACGGATCTGGAAGGGAAATTATGTTGAGAAATTCTGGCAGAGAAAAACTATTACAATCCAGGACAATTACTTTTGAGCTTCTTAGTAACCAAAATGAAGAATGAAAGGCAATGACTTATAAAACTCTCATTTTCTGGGGCAGTGGCTCTCATTCTGTGCTGCAGAGTATAATCCTGGAGATTAGCAAAACACATTGTGAATGGTGACCCCTGGAACTCCAGCTCAGTAGCCCTGTCTAGTGCCCATACCTAGAAATTCAAATTCAGCTGTTCTTGATGGAATTGGCACACAAATATGTTTACTGATTTCAATGTGGGGCCAAAATTGAGAACTGCTAATTTTGTAGAAGAAACTATACCCATAAAGATAAATTTGTTCCTGAGCTCTATTTAAATTTGTTCCTGAAATTTTTATAAAAGAGGGTACTAAACTGTGTCATGGATATTGCTATATTCAGCAATTTCACAGGATATTCAGAAACCTTTTCACTTTGCCGCTAATGATATGTGACCCGATTGAAGGCTATTGTGATGAAAAATTAGAGTTGTATAAAAATCATCTCTCTACAAGACAGAGTGACAGGGTCCAGTTCTATAGCTTATAGGTAATTTGATTCAGCACAGCATTAAGTTTATATGCTGTAGAACAATGATCTGTACCCTGTCACTTGTATTTTAAATAAATGCTGATTGGCCAGTAACCAGGCAGGAAGTAGAGGTGTGGCAACGAGAATTATGGGAAGAGGAAAGATTCACTCTGAAGTCATGACTCAGCCACAGAGGAATCAAGATGTGACAACCTTGCTGAAAAATGTACCAAGCCACATGGTTTCTTTTCACCTTAATGGAAGCTGGTTTGTGGTTGGACATAGAGTGGTATGTGTTCTCCTTTCCTTACACTTTTGCTACTATTATGCCAAGCAGGTTTTTCCTTTGGGGGAAGACACTTAGGCAAGGAATAAAATTAAGAAATAATGGATAATGATGATGGTGGCAATTCTTTGCACAGCCTAAAAAGCAGTTGGCTGCTAATTGTGGAGTGGTAATAAGGGGGGCCCTGGGCCATAAGGTTTGCATTTGGAACACCTGTAGTTTTCATTTAACACCATGGATCATTAAACAGCTGCTCAGAATGGCCTTATTAAAACAAACACTGTTGCTCTGTTTTATGCATGTGTTATATTGCAGCAAGCAGATTAGATGCAAACAGAGGGAACTTGCTTTTACAAAAACAGCACCCTAAGCATGTTCTGGGTGCTGGTTCATGAAGATCAAGCTATATGGACACTTTCTTCTGCTGCTGTGAAGCTGAAAATGACAGACCTTGCTGGAGTTTGCTTTAAGTGCGTTGGTTGTGGCTGAGGAGCACATGAAATGAGGTGATGGGAGTCTTTTGGAAGGGAATCCCTCCCACAAGTAGTGTGTTCTAAACTGGGCTTGTTAAGTGTGTTCTCACTGAGAAAAGCAAAATGACACTGTTCTCAGTAATGTAAAGATAGTTTTCTGAGAAGAAGGAGTGGTTTTCCTGTCATTAAAAATGTGATTTTTCTCTTTATCTCCAACACTTTCACACTGATGTCCCCTTACAAATTTTATCATACAATATTGAGACGTCTAATTTAAATTGAATACAGAGTTAGAGTTATGCTACATATTTTTTAATATATTAAAATAACTTGTTACTCTGGCTTTGATATAAACTTCCACAAAGTTTATGGGGCTGAAACTTTGTCCCTACTACAGTGACATTGAAATGGTAGAACCTTTAAATGATTGGACCTAGTTACAGGTGATGAGGCCATGGGTGCACTGGTCTTAGAAGGAATCAATCTAGTTCTCCTAGGATCCTGTTAGTGCCATGAGAGTGGGCCCTTGGAATATAAGGTCACCTGTTATGCTTAGCATCTTCTGTACACAGCTTTTACCTTTTCGTCCCCACTATGTTGTAATATAGCTAGAGGAGCTCTGGTAAGATGCCAGAAGCCATGCTCTTTGGACTTTCTAGCCACTAAAATTGTCAATCAAAAGCCAAATAAATCCATTTTCTTGATGATTTACATAGCCTCAGGTATTTTGTTATAACAGTACAGAATGGACTAAGATATTGGTCCTTGGTGAAAATAGTTACTAGTTATTTGTAAAAGGAGTGAATGTTTCTGGATATACAAATCTCAACTTTATAACTTGAGTAGACACATGTTGGTATTTTTAGGTATATTTTATGAGTATGACAGTAGAGAATGTGTAAGAAGAGAGAAAGAGTAACATGCAGCCTTAAATATTAATCTTTGATAATTGTATAAATGTATGGCTATGAGTGCTAATTTGTGCCTTTACCCTATTTCTACATAGAATTCGCTTATTTGTGGCCTTGATTTCATTAACTGACAAGGACTTGTTTTTATCATCGCAGTCCCAAGTGATCTTCAGACTAAGAAAAGAGATCTTAGCAAGGCAGTTCCTTTCTTGTTTGAATTATGGTTGCGTGTTAACTTCACATCACTTCAATGAATTACTTGAGGCAATTTATTTTACAAAGAGATAAGGTTTATTTTTATTCCTGCCTTTGGAGATTTCAGTACAGATTAGGTAGCTTCATTTGTTTGGGCCTTTGTGTGTGTGTGTGTGTGTGTGTGTGTGTGTGTGAGAGAGAGAGAGAGAGAGAGAGAGAGAGAGAGAGAGAGAGAGAGAGAGAGANAGAGAGAGAGAGAGAGAGAGAGAGAGAGAGAGAGAGAGAGAGAGAGAGAGAGAGAGAGAGAAACACATGCTTCAGAGAAGAGCAAAAGATACTGAGGGGACCAGGGCCCTATAATCCTCTTGTGGGCAAATCCCTAGTGATCAGGGCCTTCCCACTATACCTGATTGCTCAAAGGACCCAGCCAACCCTTTAACACAGGAAACCACGGGGACCCTACCCATGCTCAGAACATCACAGGTTACTATAAAAAACATTGCAATGACTGGGTGACTTTTGAGTGGATGTGCTTGTCTCTTTTTTCTCTCCGATAGGTACCCCTTGTCAGGTACCTTACCCTCAACCTGCTTCCTGGCTTCCTGGCTCTCTTTACCTTTGGCACAACTGTTAAAGCTAGCATCTTAGTTTTGATATTCTTCATCTACACCTACTGCCTCTGTTCCCTCTTTCTCCTTTGCTGGGCCAGTCTTTCCTCCCTTTCCTACTCCTGTACTTACTGACAGGTTCTCAGATCCCTTCAGTGATATTCTATTCTTGTCAGGTCTCACTTTAGGAGAGGATGGGAAATTGCTGCAATTCGATAGGGAAAAGACCGAAGGACCCACTGCCTTGAGGTCCTGCCCTTCAGCTAATGAGATGAAATACTATCATGGGGCTTGACACTCGGGCATCTTGCTGACTGGAGGTAAAGTTGGGGGCAGGAGCAGGATGGAATATTTTAGTTCTTTCCTATTAAATTTTGAGATCAAATCACAGCATGTGATCTTTTTCTATGTTCATTTGTTACTGCATTTAGCTCTACATCTCCCTGGCATAAATGATAGGAGGCTATCAGATATTTTTCAATGACTAGATGAATAAATGAGCAAGTATGGCTAGGGAGATCGCTTTACCTATTTGTAAGCTGCATTTTAAGTAAAAAGCAGCATCCCCACGCAGCAGAATTATGTTGCCAAGAGCATCATCCAGGCCTTTGGCTTGTGGTTAGATCTGTGAAAAGATCCAATTGAGCATTACAGGCAACAAGGTGCTCCAGGTTCTGCTGCCACCATAGTGTAAAAATGGGCAGAAGAAACCCTTCCCTTCCCCTTAACATAAGTAGCTTTTCCTTAAATGTACTTTCCCATTGCCAAATGGAGCTCTGTCAATAAAGAATTAATTTCTCCCACTCTATTTGCTTTTCATTTTTTTTCAAGTTTAAATTTATTTTTAACACTAGGGTTTTTCTTATATAGGTTTTTCTTCCTATTCTTCTCTAAATTGCAATTATCAATGCATATTAATTGTATATATTAGTAGACTTAACCGTGTCATTTACATACACATATAGTGCTTTATAATCCTACTCCATTTCAACTTCTGGTAGCAAGGAAAGGAAGAAATAATACTAGTTTTAGTTTATATTTTGCATAGAGACTGATGAGTTTCAGAATTTTTTTCTGGTTTTTGCAGTCTTGAGTCTGCAAGCCCAAAAATTCTATTCTAGGATTCTAATCTCTAAGGCTTGATTTAGTTGCAGAGGCAGACATTCAAAGACTCAAACTATTGTCCTTCTGTCCCCCTCACATTCCTCATCATGTCTGTCTGAAAACTTCTAGGCTATTTGAGAGATAATTATGTTGACTCCTGTGAAGATTCCTGCTTCTAAGAATGACTGAGTTCCCAGAGAGACTGGAAATCATCATGTTCAGTGAAATCAGCCAGATTCAGAAAGACAAACTGTGTATTTGCTCTTAGGTGCAGAATCTAGATTGCAAAAAATACTTTTAAAATATTTAAGCACGATATGAAGTGAGAGTCTAAAAGGCTAGGGAGGAGAATAAGACAATAATATGATGGGAAAGATGCTTTTTCATGTATGAAATCTCAATATCGTCTCCCTCTGTGTCTGTGTGAGAGAGATATAGGAAAGCAGAGTGGGGCTGCTTGTGGGGGAGGGAAGAAAAAGTGAGGGGAGGGCTAACTATGAACAGGGTATATGTATGAAAATGTCATAATGGAACTGATTTTTCTACATGAAGTGAAAAAACAAACAAACAAAAAAGATATGTTCATCCATAAAGAGTTTCTTTGACCCTCAAAAGAAGGCAAATTAGATTGTCTTTAGCTAATTAAGAAAATTGGATATTTGTTTTTAATCACTCCTTTATTTAGTACTGCTGGATAGTGATCTCAGCACCTCAATTACAACAGAGAACCATGGAGATGAAGATTATACCCTCTGGTCCCTGGAGTAACTATTAATTTTCTTCTGCCTTGGTAGAAAAACTTGAAAAGTGCCACCACTGAGTACATGGACCTTCTCGAAAGAAGTAAACTGGCTTGAAGTTATTCCTTAAATGAAAGGCGTGGCTGTTAAGCTCACCCCCACTGCCAGCATAACAGTTATCATCCCCATTAGAGCAGCTGTATCTATTTGGTAGAGCAGCCTGAGATTGGGCCTGTTGATAGTTGACGGTCCTTCCTAGAAGGACAGGGTTGGGAAAGGTATGTTGAACACTTACCTAAAATTCTAGCCATTCCCTCCTGAAACTCCTAGATGCCTGAACCTAATTCTTCCCCAATTACATATGGTCTCATGGTCGTAGGAGGTGCTTGAGTGTGTAAAGTGTAGAAGGTTAACTGGCAAGGAGGAAGTAGTCAATGCCACTGCGGTGTAGTAATAATCATCCAGGCTGGGGTGAGAACTTTTGGCGCTGCAGCTGCTTTGGAATCACCCACACTTCTGTAAGTAACCCTTCACCCATGCTCTGTAAGTAATTCCAATAAACTCATTGGTCCCCCAAGTTGGAATTTGGTAGACTCTGGACTTTGATCTGTTACTGGTGCTCTCTGGGGGTATGTGTTGGCTTACACATCCCAATGTTTGAGAGGGGGTAAAGTTTAGATGCAACGTATCATCTTCATTTGAAATAATTAAGGTAAAAAAGTTCCTGTTGGTAAACAGCCATATTCACAGCATAACTTTTAGAGAAGTATATTTTATTTTCCTCAGCTGTATGTGATGCATTAATTTTTGAAAGAATGTGGCTAGGTAGATATCCTGAAATATGTATGAACAGGCAATTAGTTTATTAATATATGGTTGTGTGATTTATAATTGGTCCTAATAAGAAAAACTCAGTCAGATATTAGGGGATGAAAACTGAAAGATCAGAGAAGCAGAACAGCCAGCCACTAGTTCTTACCTCTGCTGAATCCTTTAACCAAAGGGGTGATACTATCCCAACGAATCCTCAGATTGGATGCTCTGAGCTCCTGTCTCCTCCTGCTTTATGATTTATATTCCTCTCTCTGTCCAGCCATATTCCTTTTTGTCTCCACCTCCCTAGTGCTGGGATTAAAGGCATGTGACTCCCAAGTACTGAGTTTAAAGGTGTGAGTCACAACCACCTGGCTCTGTTTTAATTTTAGACTGGATCAATCTCGTGTAGCCCAGGGTGGCCTTGAACTCATAGAGATCCATCTGCCTCTGTCTTCTGAGTGCTGGAATTAAAGGTGTATGTCACCACTGCCTGCCCTCTATGGCTAACTAGTGGCTAGCTCCACATTCTGATCCTTAGGCAAGCTGTATTTGTTATCACAAACAAAATATCATCACAATGTAAGTATATATTTTTTTTGAGACAGAGTCTCAGTATGTTGCCTGGAATTTACTTGATGATAGACCTTACTGTCCAAAACCTCAGATCTTCCTGAGTGCTGATATTGAAAGCGAGCAACCACCACACCTGTCTTTACCATTTTTATAATTATATTTGATATACAAAGTATTGAAAATATAAAAATGATTTTAAAAGCAAATTCATGATTCCAGCATTCAGACACAATGGTTTGGTACTAGACCACATTCCTTACCAGGTCTCGGGAGTCAACTGTATATTAGAATTCAAAATGTCTCAGGATTTTGCAAGCTAATCCAATGTATGTTTTTATGACATCCTTAGAGAAATGCAAGGCAATGCTTCATAATCACACACAATAATATATCAGCAGCAAAATGTATAAATATTCACTGTGCAAGATAAGCAAGGGCTATAAATGTCACAATTGTTCATGTCAGACATTTGATACCAAATGAATTATGAAAAAAATCTTTCCATTACAGATCCCTTTGTACTTTGTAATTGAATATAAATGTTTGTGGACTTAGATTTTAACACATGACTTAGGTGTTTTTTTTGAGCACTCATTGTATGCTAGGCATCATGGAAGGAGTTTAGCTCATAGAGATGTACTTTGCACGCTTGGTAGTGGTGTTCTGAGGGATTGGGGTTCTGTGCCTTCAAAAGGGCCTGCTACCAAGGCCATACTGCAGATAAGGATCTGTCCATTTCTACCCTGGTTGTTTGGATGCTTACAGCTTTGGCCTAAGTTTTGGCCAGAAACTTTGACTCATTCATTTATTCACGTAGATCTGTAGTCCTAGGCTGGGAATGGCCCTACATTTCATCCTAGCTCTGCCCCCAATTCTCTTTAGCTCAAAGGCCAGATGTAGCAGCCTGGCCATGTTCTCTAAGCAAACAAATCCCATCAAATCTCTGGTTTTTGCTTTTGAGACTCTATTTTAGCACTGACAATTCATGGGGACTTCTGCCCTGCCCTACTTGGTCAAGTTAAGCCAACCTTGACCTGAGAAATGGTTGAGAAGAAAATACCTAAAGGTGAGGGTTAAACACATGCAGTACCTGTGCAGATGGAAGAGATGCCTTGAAAGGCAAGTGAGAAAAATTAAGCAAATAAATAACAGAACATTGTGAATCACTACTTTGTAACTTGATGGCCTCCTATTTGTGCCTTTTACTGTGCCTATGCTGCAGCTTTCAATATTCTGCCAGATAATGAGTGTTTTGTAGAAGGAAACATCAGAACTCTTTAGTCTATACAAACCAAGAAGTGGATTTGGTGAAATGATAACTAATGGATGGAAAAATATTGAAAACCTGTAATTACCTATGATAAACAATATGGTATGCTTTCTTTTCTTTGTTCTGAATCTGCTGCTGTGTTGTGTAATGCAGTATTTCAGGCAGGCATTGCTTTTCAATTATATGGCTCATGCTAAAGTTCCTGCTGACAGAGAGAATGAAAGCATATTTTGGTTATTATGTTTTGCCTCCCTTCCTCATGGAATCCAAATGCCTATATGCTAATGTAAGCCCCGATGACAGGAAGTCCAAGTGGAAATGTTATTAGAAAGTTATGAATATGTAGTTAATGAAATATGTATGATTACAATATTGCAGGACATGTGTAATATTGATGGAAACTCAACTGATCTCAATATTTAATAAAGACTTAATTTAAAATATGGATATTTGAGGGAGTGGGTTGTTTTATGCTTTCTGCAAATGCAGCATATGTTAATTTATTGCTGAGAATTTGTCTGGTGGGATTCAATTTCCTCCTGTAATTTCTCATTTTGAATTTTCCTTTTTTGGAAGCATGCTTCTGCATGCCAGTCTGAATTCACTACTTCTGAATGTCCTAGGGTGCTAGGAACATGAAGCACACATTTTAAGGCATTCTAGAGCAGATAAACAGGTCAGTAATGATCTCCTATAGTCTGTTTTAATTGGGGTTTTGCAAGTGTTGGGAATGTGGGTCAATAACATAGCTTTAGATACTAATTTTAAGCCTCAGTGTTTAGTCTAGGCATTGGTTAAAGTGGTGGTCCAGGAAGTGGACTTAACACAGACTGAAATTACCTGTGTAGTTATCAGAAAATGTACTTGCAGGTTGGTTGAGCTCAGGTCTTTTTATGAATGCCCAAAAAATGACAGCCTATATAGATCATTAATAACTGAGCAGTAGAGGGTCACAGAAAGACAAATGGAAACTGCAATCCATCAAAAATCCTGTCTCCTTGGATTTATAAGAGTATTTTATTGTCATTTTTATTTCAACTATTCATCCATTTGATAATTCATACAACTTAAAACAAAAAATGTTATTTTGTGTCCTTTGTTGTGGAATGTTTCCCCATGTGTAAGTTTTTTTCTCACTGAGTTCTTTGTGGAGAGACACTTGTATTCATACTTTAGAGTGGAGAAAAGTGAGTCATGGGAAGGTTATATAGCTCACCCAAGGTCATGTGTAAAACAGGAAATGTAAGAACTAAGAGTCTGAAGTAGGTTTATCTGTGCAAAACCAGAATTTGAAAAATGATTAGGTTCTCGGGAGTGCAGTATAAAATGACATAAAGTGAGAAAAATAGAAGAAACAATTTAGGAATCAGTTAAAGTTTATTTTCAAGATTTATTTAGCCTTTTTGGACTATTTCCTGGAGACTGATCCTAGGATCAGAATGGAGAGTATGGATGACTTGACAAGGACTATGTCTATGTTGCTGGAGAACCAACTTCAAATATATATCTTATTAATAACCAGTAAAGATGTGCATATCATGATATATAACATTGTGCTATTTTACTGGTAGTATTATTCTGTTTATTTGCTTAGGGTGCTAGAGTATGAGGTTCTGGTCAAGCACCCTTTTTACTTGCAAATTGAGAGAGCAAGATGGTAAGATGAAATTTTCAACAGATATGCTCTGTTTACTTCTTTCTGTGTGTTGTATGGAAATTCCTTGAAAGGTTAGGTTGTGGTGACCTATCTACCATGAGCAACTCTGGTTAAACCAAGGGTGGGATACCAGTGTTAAGCTTGCAAAGAAGGTGCTCAAAGTTAAGGGCTTTATATCTGATATCAGGTGTCTCGGGTTGCAATACCAGCTCTTCTTCTAATTAAGGTTTTTAAAAATATTGATCTAATCCTATCAAGAACATTTATTGTTCAGCACTCTGGAGGTTAAGGGAAGAGGATCTTGAGTTTAAGGTCAGCCTGGGCTACGTATTGAGACCCTGTATACCTTCCCTTCAAAGTATTTTGTGGGAAAATACTTACCCATTTTGAAAAACCCAGTCAATAACATGACTAGGTTTATACATTTTGGCTTCTATATTTTTATTCTTTAAATTTTTTTATGTGTACATATGTGTACACATGTGCATGCATGCAAGTGTGTGTGGTGTGTGTGTGTGCATGTGCAGGCTATGTAATGCATATGAAGGTCAGGGTAGAATTTGTGGGACTCCTATGATGTGGGTTCTGGGGATGAAATTCTGGTCATCAGGTTTGGTGGGGAGCACATTTATCCACTAAGCTGTCTTACTGGTTGCAGCGCACAATGCCCGTCAGTGCTCTATGCACTACCATACAGTTTGCCAGCTTTGGGCAAGGGGCTGGAGGTTGAAACATACAAAGACACACAAAGAGACAGAGAGACAGACCTCTAGGCACTGGTTAAAAGCCCTTTATTCAATAGCACCATGATGGCTTATATACCCAACATAGGTGGGCCAACAGGTGAAAACCTTATCCTCTGATTTTCAAGGCAAGGCAACACATACTCATGAAGCAGAGCTGGTAAACAACTTTGACACAGATTTCAGTAACTCAAATCAGAAGGAAAGTAAAGTTCACTAGCAGGGAAGAGCAGCTGGAGGCCAGGACTCCAAATGGTCCCAACATCTCCCCCTTAAATTTTTTATAAGACAGAAGACCCTCCTGTCTTAGGTCATCTCAGAAGAGTAAACCCTTACCTGTCTTTTGGAGGTCCCTTCCCTGTCTTAGGCAGACCCTCTTATATAGAAGTTGCCTGTCTATGGAGGAGTCTTCGTTGTTTGTGCAGTATTTGCAACCAAACCTGAGGTACGTCTGAGTTACTGGCCAACAGGGTCAGAAGGACTTGCTAAGTGACCACATGCTGCATTCTCATGGATTGTCTGATCTTACACAGAATTCAGAGATGAATGTCCATGGCAACAGGCATTAAGATTGCCAGCAAGAGGGTCCCCAATCACTACTGGACCCAGCCTCCCATTTGGGCCAACCCTTTGGCTAAAACAGGGGGCACACAGGTATCGACAATCTGTGTGCTAATTGTAACATTCCAAAGGCTTTTCAAGTAACCATTGAGCTGTTTCACCACATAAGAGGCATTAGCAATATTAACAGATGTCACACAAATGGAATGATAAAAGTGTGAACAAGACATTTGTTGTACAAGCCATAAGTCCACCTGCTCCTACAATAGGGCAGTCTGTTGATTTAAATTCAAAAGTCCAAATTTAATGTGGACATTCAGGGCATTCTGAGTCTGGAGAGCATCATTGACTTGTCTCGCCAGTTTATCCACGGTGTCCAACACCAATGATGTTTGTGCCATTGCCAGTCTTGCAACCATGGCTGCAGCAGCAGACACCACGATGACAGCAACTGTCACAGCTGTCACTCCAAAATCTCATTTCTCTCAATACAGAGTCATCTCAGTCAGCTTAGTCTTTTTGGTAATTGGCAGTGGTATGATGGCTGGTACCCGAACCAACAAGGCAGCGCTGGAATGGTCATCCCAGCAGTCACTCAGGCCACAGTTTCTGAAAGAACAACCAAGAATATCTTTTCCCCCCAAAGTGCTATTCCATACTACAAAAAAGAAAAGAAAAAAGAAAGAAAGAACTAAAATATAAACACGGGATTTAATAGTACCTGGGCTGGCCTTGAACTTGTGATCCTCCTGCCTCTGCCTCCTTCAGCAAATACTACCTGCATGTGCCACCACAACCAGCCCAGGCAGAACACAGGCTCAGAGACCTTCCGCAGCTACTACGTGGGTTTCTCTGGTGCTGCAGGAAAGCCTACCGCTTGCACCACTGACTCTTGGGCATGCAGAACCTGGAGCCACCACTGCCTTCT
>JAQHUG010000060.1:6471432-6488005 GCA_028555095.1 Dicrostonyx torquatus | reverse complement strand
GGGAGTTGGGGGGGGCTGGGACAAGGGGAGTAAATGTAAATTTTTCTTTTAAATTTAATAAAAAATGGAAAAAAATCTAAACTTAATGCCTTCTGTGAAATTACATTATTTGCATATTAATTTTGTCATGTGAGAAGTATGGTTATACGTGTACTCCACAGTCATTTTGGTAAACAGTTATTAAAAGTGAGATATGGATTCAGGCATCTTTGATTTTGAATCATGGTCCTACCTTTTCTCAGCTGGGTGACTCTAGAGATTTTGCTGAGTCTGACTTAATTTCAGTTTCCATCTGAAAAAAAAATAGTGCTTTTTATCTAGAATTTTGGGGGAATATATTATTTTTCTTTTGTAGTGATAAAACATCATAACTGAAGCAATTTATATAAGAGTTTATCTTGAATGTGATTCTAGAGGGTTAAGAGTCTGTCATGGTGGGGAAGCATGGTGGCAAACAACAGGCATGGTAGTAGCAGCAAGAAGCTGAGAGCTGACATCTCAACTATAAACACAAAGCAGAAAGAGTGAACAGAAAACGTGGTGAGACTATAAACACTCAAAGCCCACCTCCAGTGATATACTTTCTCCAGCAAGGCTCTACCTCCCAAAGATTGCACAACTTTGCCAAACAGTGCAAACACCTGGGGACCAAGTGTTCATATATCTTAGCCTATGGAGGACATTTTTATTCAAACCACGACAGGGAAGTAACTGAAATTACTCATGTAAAGTAATTTATATGGTACATATGACATAGTAAGCACTCTATAAACATTGGCTAAAGGTATTTCAAGATAAAAGATTCATAGACATTAATAATATCTTCTTTTTAGTTTTATAGATCATCAATGGATATTGAAAACTCAATTATAGGATGTTAGAGCTGGAGGACTTGGTCTTAGAAAATTTAATCCTAGTCTTTGTGCATATAGTAAAACCTGGGTTCAGAGATGAGGTATAGTGTGAATTACAGTTAGTTAGGAAAGTCTCCTGAACAAGTCAACGACCATCCTAAAGAAGGCCTTGCTTTATTCATTTGAAAACTGGCAGTGATCTCTACCTTTCTACTTGCAGTGGTTGGGATTTTTAAGGAGGAAATGAGATTTAAAGGGGATTTTGATTAGGAAAAACATATTTCCTCTACTATTCTCTCCTTTCCCATGCCTTGCATGCTTATGGTTCACAGAAACAAGCTTGAAATGAAAGAAATTGCTTCAATCTTTAGAATCTCTTCACTCTGCTTATGACTGCTACTATCAAAACATCCTTTTCCTATATTCCACCCCTACTGGGACCTGTTCTGTGTCAAATTTATTTGATGGAGTAAAATACAGGTGAAAGTGTTAATGATTTAATGCACTGCCTTCCTCACGTATTATCTGCATATTAACAGAAGCTTTTACTCCAAGGAATATGTGCAGCGTTATTTCATGCATGAAATTATAAGCTTATAGGAGAGGGAAATGTAATGAGGTATCTCATACCGCCTGTGTAGTCACTTGGAAAATAACCACCCTTTGTTGCTTCTTCAAAGAAAATTCATGATGGGCTGGAGGGATGGCTTAGTGGTTAAGGGTACTTGCTGCTTTTTAGCAGGATTTGGCTTTGGTTCCCAGCACCCATATTAGATTCTTGTTACTCTAGCTCCAGCAGATCTGACACCTTCTTCTGGTACCCATGGGCACCTGTGTACGCTGACACACAAATTCATATACAATTGAAAATAAAGTAGACCTTAATACTGTAATTCTTCTTGCATCTGTCATGAAGTGTAGCCTTGATTTGGTAGCCCTTTGAAGCAGAAGGGAAGAAGTTAGTTCTTAGTGATGAGGCTCGGCCTGCTGGAGTTCTGAGCTTGGAGAGTGTAGTGAGACCTGTGGAATATTTAATGGGATAGGGATTGAACTATGTCACAGTGTAAATAAAGCTAGCAAGACTATTTCTGTTGGAATCAAACCACAAACATCTCCAATCATTTCACTGTAGGTGATAGGCATACTGAAATGACAAAATAGAGGGTGCTCATGTTCCTTCCAGCCCCATCTCCACCAGTCTATTGTCTAATCATAAAAGTTGTGCTGGCTATGGTGATTCATATGGGAGTCAGTATTTCTCAGCTAGTATATGTAGGAAGGGCCTAGTATAGGAAGTATCTCTGTGTTACCAGTCCTCCTATATATCCCTTTATGTTATTAGTTTCAGCAGATGAGAGGAAAAGTTTGCAGGTATGGCCTGGTTTACTACCTGTGGGGGTGATTTGTCCAAGGTTAAAGAGTAAGTTCATGGCCTAGTGAAGGCTAAAGTCCAGTGTTCCTGAGACTGTATTCAATGTTCCTTCTCATGGAGTTTTCCTTGAGTGGGTTATGGCTACAAAGGTGGATGGTGTGATTCTCAGGATTCCTTTCCTGTGTGTGTGTGTGTGTGTGTGTGTACATATGGATGTATATGTGTCTGTATATGTGTATGTTTGTACATAGTGGCTCTGGCTTGCATTAACTATTTTAGATAAAATTAATATTAATGCTAATATTTTATATATATGGACTCCAAATATGAGAGTTTTGAGACTTTGTAGCCCATTTTTTTCAGTATGGAGATAAAAAACTTTCAGATTTTCCCATAATTTAACTCTTCATGAAAATCTTACCAGACTAACACACTTTTCCACCTCGTATTCCTCTTCTCCCTACATCTCTTCCTCCTCCTTGTTATTCTCAACACACCAGGTGAAATAATAGGGGCAGGGAAATTGATTGGCTGAGCAATGACTCTGAGCAAGTAGCAAGTCAGTGATGGATCTGGTTAGGTCAACGCCAGTATTTAGCCTCCTACGCCAGAGACACATTCCCAAGATCCATACAGGGGAAATCAGGGCAGGCTCATGCAGGTTACACAGAGAAACAGCAGCTTGAGGGATGGAACGGTGTTGTTTCTTGTAAGCAGCAGATGCCCTGGAGTAGAAGCTGAGGGGTGGTGGTGTGGAAAAGACTGCTTAACAACCCATTCTCTCAGTACCAGGCAGGCTTACAAAAAAGAGTGGCTTATGTTACCTCGGTTCCATGTAATTGGAAAGAAACTGACAAAAATAATGAATTCTGATAATATTGAGAGGCAAGTTCTACAATGAGATCATAACATGGCAACATGTTTGAGAAGCAGAAAGTAGAGAAAGGAAATAGAGAACACAAGGGAGGGAGGGACAGAGACATGAAAGCCTTTCAGAGGCAAGATCTCAACATATAAAGTAGAGAGGTAAAAAGCAAGCAGCTGTGTGAGAACAAAAGGATATTCTTCAGTTTCTCAATTCTGCTCACTGCCCAGACTCTTCAATTGCAGTTCCTGCTAAATAATAATGTGGGCTCTCTTTGCTCCCAGCTCAAAGAGAATGATAAAACAGCAAAACACTCAAAGTTACAGTATAGCCACAGAGAAAAGTTGATGACACAGATTTTCCCCTGCCCATTCTCACTCTGGCAACCACTACCAGAGTTGCACAATGACAGTGAATATATTGAACAAAGAAGGAAAAGACTTGAGCCAAGATAGGGAAAGGAACCTCTCTTTAGTTCCCTAATGGGGTGTTTTGATGATTTCTGATGTTGGCAGTGCTCAATTTTGCAGCAGCAAGTCAGGGAAGGAGAGGCTATTTACTCTGGTATCAAAATTCGCAATAGGGCAGAGCTATTATAACTCTGAAAGGTACACATTAGATGATAGAATCATAAATATTAACTTCTGGATTCTTACATGGATTAGGACAGTTTAAAGAATTCATTCCTGAACTGTTCATTAACAAGAAGTGGTAAGAGGAGATTTCAGTTTGTAGAAAGGAACTGAGAGTAATTAGGAGCCACATACTGACGAGCTGGGTGTCAATTTTAGATACAGATTCTTGAAATTTTCATTAAAATATGACTCATAGTCAAAGAAAATTTTTTATTAACATATAGCTCATAATCATCAGAGACCAGTGGGTGTTAGCATAGGTTTTCTGAGAAGTTGTATAATGCAAACTTTATCTGCTTATTTGATCTGAGTAGTTGAATGATGGCACTTGAGAATAAAGCTGCGCTTGTTAGTTTTTCTCAGCTCAATAGAAACTAGGGTCACCTAGGAAGAAAGAACCTCAGATGAGGAATTCCATTATCATGTTTATAGGGTATATTCTTGATTGATGATTGCTGTGGGGGAACTTGGTTCATTGTGGGAGGTGCCACCTTGGTCAAGTGGCCCTGAGTTGTATAAGAATACAAGCTGAGCAAGCCATAAAGAGCAGGCAATTGAGTAGGATTCTTCCACAGTCTCTGCTTCATCTCCTGCCCCAACTTCTTTTGATGATGGACTATATATAACATATGATCTAAAATAAGTCCTTTCCCTTTCTAAGTTGTTTTTTTATCACAAAACAGAGAAATAAACTGGTACAGTAGCCTAGACTATGTATATGTCTCTCATCCTGTCACTCAGCAAGATTTTTATGATATATTTATGGAATGTTTGAAGATTTATGACCTCATATGCTAGTAGTTTTTTGAAATAACTTACTGATAAAATGCATTGATACAGATCTTGTCATATTATTTCCTCAACCCTGTACTGTTAACCATTTTTATTAATTACTTGGTTTAAATTATATATATATGGATATGTATAGTGTATATTATTTGTGTTTTAATAAGTAAAGCTTGCCTGAAGATCAGGAAGCAAAGGAGCCATACTAGTCAGCCAATTAGCCCAGGGAATGGTGCACACACCTTTAATCCCAACCTTTGGGAGGCAGAGGCAGAGGAATCTTTGTGAGCTCAAGGGTACCCTGAACTACACAAGATTGAATATGTCTAAAAGAGAAACAGAGCTCACATGAAGGTTTAATCACACACTTTTAATTGTAGCATTAGGGAGTTGGAGACAGGAGTAATATGACTGGACAGAGAGAGGAATATAAATGGAGAGAGACAGGAACTCAGTGGAGTGTGGAGACTGAGATTGGTAGAGAACATTTCCAGATCTCCTCTTTGTCTGAGACTTGGTAGAGGTAAGATCTCTCCAGTAGCTTGGCTACTTTGCTTTTCTGATCTTGGACTTGAACTCCAGTGGTGTAGGAGGAAATCTTCTGTATTTTGTGTTGCTTTCATTGGTTAATAAAGAGACTGCCTTGGCCTGTAGGATAGGTCAACCCTTAGGTGGGCGGAGTAGAGAGAGCAGAAGGCTGGAGAGAAGGCACTGGGGCAACACCATGATGCTCCTACCCGAGATGGATGTAGGTTAGACTCATGCCAGTAAGCCACGACACGTGGTGATATACAGATTTCTAGATATGGGTTAAAGCAAGATGTGAGAGTTAGCCAAGAAAAGGCTAGAGATAATGGGCCAGGCAGTAATTTAATTAATACAATTTTCGTGTGGTTATTTCAAATGTAAGCCAGCCTGGCTGCACCGGGAGCTGGGCAGGACATAGCCTGCTTCTCTTACAACACTCCAGTGTCTGTCTCTGAGTTTTTCTTCTTCGTGCTACATATATGTTTATATATCATATTTGCATAGTGATAGTAAGCAAGATGGAGGGCAAAATTAGGAGTGCATAGATTTTTACAAGCTTGGTAAATATGCTCAATGTTTATAGTGAAATTTAGTAGGCATAAGAATAAAATAATATTGATTTCTAAAATACAAAGTATTGCTTATCATGGTTCAAGAGAAAAAGGTTTAGAGGTGTGAGTGTATAATGAACTCAAGTAGATTGTAAGATGTGGCTTTGTAATTTAAACATATTAAAATAGTAGTTTATTCAACTGACTATCCAGGCTTTCAACACTGATCAAATGCATAAACTTTGCAGGTGAGGCCTAGAACTCAGTATTTTTAGAACCCTCCAGTTGGATTTGGTAGGAGACCAAGATTGAAAATTCCCATGATAATGGAGTGTTATGGACTTGGTTATTCCATTGTAATGCATATTGGTCAGACTGTCATCTAAACATTTCCCTTAATCTTGAAGAACACCTTGTACAAGCAACACCTCATGCAAACTACAACAGTGATCAGAATGATAAGGAGACTCAAACTAATGTAAATAAACTATGTTATGTGAGGAATGCTAAAGGACGTTGCTGAGTCTCAGGGAAGATAGAAAGTTGCCCTAAAATGAATGCACTACGGGAATTTTCTTTGTCATTTGCTTTCAGAAGTAAGAGTGAGAATCCTGAAGTTGAAGCAACATGCATGCAAATTTTGACTCAGTTTAAGGAACAAGATTGTTTTGGGGCTAATGATACAATGAGCTGTTTCAGAAATAAACAAGTGCCACAAATTTGAGGACTATAAGACATTTTGCTGAACTGGAGGTTGAACTTAGAGCCTGTGCACACTAGGCACACACTCTACCATTGAATTATATCCCAACCCATGATTAACCTTTTATTTTTTTTTTTTGAGGAAAATGTGGAAAAGTTACATTACTCAAGATTCTTGATGGCACATAAAAGAAAGTTAAAGTCAACCAGCCTATAGAGAGTTTATCATTTAATGGGAAGTGACTTTAGAAAGATCACCCAAGGGATCACTTGATGTCATTAGGCTTTTCTACATTTGAGGGACCCAATTTGCCCTTTCTTTGCTTTAGTCTGTATAAAAACTTTTGCCATGTGGTGTCATTGCAACCTCAGTAGAGATTTTCTTTTTCTGATATGTTTCAAAAAAGTCTTGATTAGCAAAGTTCCAAACAGAATGGGGCAATATGGTCAAAAAGAAGGTGAGGTGTGTGTGTGTGTGTGTGTGTGTGTGTGTGTGTATGTGTGTGTGTGCTTCAGAAAACTGGGGTGAGATACTGGAGAATGTTTAATACATGAAGATCCACCCCAGAACTGAACTTCCAATTCTGTTTGTTACTATGTGACTGTGACTGCGACTGCGAGTAAGTATAGGTCAGAGTGCCATATGCAGTTCTCCAAGCATAGATGATTTTTTCTCTCATCAGGCTCACTTCTTATTTATATCCTTCTCTGTCATTGCACTTTTTCTTTGGCTACTTAATTTTACTTGAAACACACACATTTATTCTACTCTATTTCATGCTTTAAGACCCACTGTGAGTCCTGACTCATCCTCTGTTATGACTATGTTAGGCTACAGTGATTTGTATCATCTTTAAACTGCTACAGTAATATGCACAATTAAATATGCCCTTATGACAGGCCTTGAATTTTTTTATTGCTCAGTATGAGCTGGTATTTTAAATAGCTAGTTATTGCAACTATGGGTGCCTTGAAAGCAAGGGCAATGCCTTCTTTCTCTTTTTCCTTTGTGCCTACCATATTATGTGTGTGTGTGTGTGTGTGTGTGTGTGTGTGTGCGCACGCATGTGTGTACATGTTCCTTTATTACTGTTTCTAAAATCTCTGCCATGCTATCAACAGGCCTCTCTGGTAAAAATGATACTAAGGAAGAGGTTGTTTGAGCCCTTAGCCTTTAGTATAGGCTATGGCTATACCCTATATTCATGCTACCTAATCTTTTTATTTGATTTTGGACTCTAGGAATGGGTGAGTTTCATAGTTAAGGTCTTAGTCTATTTTGGAATAATTATGCCAAACTCTATACTAGGATGCCAATCCTCTGTTAGCAGGAAGCTTCTGGGGAAAAAACAGAACAGCAAAATTAAATGATTGTTTTCCATCATCAAGCATGGGGCTCAAATTCAGGATTAGATGGATAAAGCACAGTCTACCTTCTCTTTCCCACTGTATAAAGCTATAAAATGAGATTTGAATGATTTGAGCACTCAGGACAATAGTGGCAGATTGAGGAAGTGCCAGCCTTCAAAAGTGTCACAGCATCAAATATGTCCTGTGTTCCTGCATAGCATTTGTTTTTCCTTTGTCATGTCCTGACCTGAACTCTGTTCTGGAAATCTTTTAGTGCACTTCAGAGTGCTGATAGAGAGTGATCTAAGAGAATTGATATAATTCTGAATCAAAGAATAGAAAAAAATTCCTGACATTGAGAGTAGAGTACAGAAGCCCCCATTGTTTCCTCTTTTCATTTTCTGATTTCTGCTACTCTTGTATAATGATGACAGCAGCTGATGACTGGAGTCTGCAGGAACTAAAACTCCAAGGCTAGAGAATGTTCTCTTTTTGTTGGAGTTGTGGCAAAAAAGAGGAGGGTTTGATTAACTTCTAAGCTTTTTATTTTCTTCTTGCACTCCACCATTGGTCCTAAATAAGAATGCAGCTGAAAATTTCATAGGAGAACAATTACTTAAATTCTACCTTTGAAGCAGAGTATTAAATAATTTGGAGATGTACAATAGTTTCTTAGTATCCATGAGGGACTGGCTCCAGGATGTCATAAAGATTCCTAGATTTTTAGATCAAGTCTCTTATGTACAATGTTTCCACATAACCAATGCATATATGTTGCCATGTACTTTAAACCTTGCCCAGAATACTATTAGTACTGAAAACAATAAGATGTCATTCAAATAGTCGGCACACTATATTGTTTTGAGAATAATAACAAGAACAAAAGTTGGTAAATTACACACATGAACCTCTCCTATGCCTAACTACACAGTACACAGAAGAGACATAAGTGGGCAGTACTTAACAGTAGGTACTGGAAAGGGGTTGAGCTGCAGCAGGTCACAGTAGGGATGCTTGGCTATCACTTCATCCTGGTCCACTGAGTAGTGCTTAGCACCATTTCTGAAATCTTACTTATGTAATAAATTCAACTTTTAAAAATTAGAACTTTCTATATTTTTCCCAATTGTATTCAGTCCCTCCTTGTTTGACTATGCAAACATTAAACCTGTAAGTAGGAAAGAGTGATTGTATTTTTAAAACCACTTCTGATGGGAATGAGATGGGATTACTCTAGGTGGAAGGAATCAGATATGGAAAAGCACTAATGCAAGGGAAGTAATTAAAATGGATATTCAGAGCTGTTTTTCTGTTCATTTCTGTGTGCTCAGTCATTAAGCAATGGCGGATAAGAAGGTTTTCTCAGTGTCAGGTATCTCTCTTAAGCCTCCTTTGTCCTTTATGGCTTGGGAAGTCAGCTGGCTCAGGGCACTTATACTGGAAGATGAGCAGACCATGCAGCTTCTTCTATTTTACTTTTAGGCTTTTGGAACAAAAGGCAAGATATATAAAAATAATTTCTTTTAGTTGTAGGTGTAAGCCTTAATACTAACACAGGGAGGAAGCCCAGGGATTTTATTAGAGGCTGAATGTCCTTGATAATACTCTATGCTGCCACTGTCTTCCACATTCTTACTAGCTAAACAGCTGTAAGTTAGTTGTATTATAACATCCATTTTGAAAACGTGAATTTGTTCCACTGCAATTGATATATTAAGGGACAGGTTGAGCATAACATGAATTTTGTGTTTGCCTGAGCATGATTCCATCAGCAAGAAACATGAGATGAATATAGAAAATTGCACTGAACTCAATTGAGCTGCAGGTAATATATAAAATACACCTTAAGGTCCATCAGACACACCTATCCACATTTAATGATAACACTTTCCATCTGGCTTCAGATAGCCCTTTTTTTTTAACCACTTCAGATAAACACACTTATATTTCCTCAAAGTACCATGTGTATTGTATTGCTTATTTTTAACCATCAGAACAAATAAAACTGTGTTGCCACTGCTATGTTTTGTATGTATATTATATATTGTATATGTGTGTGGGGGGAAGTGGGTGAACTAACTTGTGTGGAAGTACATGGATGCTGATGTTGAGCAATTCAAATTCCTGAATTGCTTCTCTACCTTATTGTTTGGGGCAAGGTGTCTCACTGAGCCAAAAACTGTTTTTCTAGACTGGCTGTCCAGTTAGTCCCTTAGGATTTGTCAATTTCAGTGCTCCACCACAATGCTGAGTTTACAGATATGTGCTGCCAGTCCTGACCTTAACAAATTCTTTTATAATTTTTTTTTAATTTTGACAGTACCATCATTGTATGCATTGCACTATGATCACAGTCTTCCTCTCCCACTAAACTCTCATTTGTATCCCACCCCTCCTGACCGCCTTCCCACATCCATTTATCCTCATGTCCTTCCCATTCTTTCCCCCTCTCTTCCCTCCTCCATCTTTGTCCTCCATTTCTCTCCCTCCCTCCCCTCATCTGCCTTTCTCTGTGTGTCTATCTTGTCCCCATCTCCCCCTCCCTTATATAGGCATTCTTGGCCAATGTGCATTCATGATTGTAGTAGTCATGCCATATTTAGAACATATTATCTCACCACACTCACCTTCATCTTTTAGCTACCATAGTCCTTCAACCTCTTCTAATACTGTGTCCCTTGGGATGTTTTTTTGAGAGGGGTGTCATAAATGTTCCAGTTCTGACCAAGGACTCAGCATTTTTAAAAATAACTTTGACTAGTTATAACTCCTTGCTTAGATAGATGCCCACTGGCAAAAGAGGCTTTTCTGAACAAGGCTGAAAGATGCACTAATGTATGAGTATAAACAGAAGTGTCTAGAAGGCAGTTTACATATCAATTTGGCAAAGTATCAGTAGTAGATTCCCTGAAAGGACCTGTGAGTTTCTTTTGCATAGGCTTCTGACTAGTGCTATAGTAACATGTACTCTACTATCCAAGGGTACTCAAATCCAATCAGGGAGCAGCTGGTTAGTCCAAGAACATTTATGACACTATTGCACTGGTGAGCATACCTTGTCAGGCTATAAACAGAGACTGATCACTCATTTCCTAGCCTCCCAGACCTGAATCATCACACAGAAACTATATTCATTACAACACTGTTTTGCCAGTGACTCAAGCGTATTTCTAGCTAGCTCGTATATCTTAAATTAACCCATTTCTATTAATTTGTGTATCATCACAAGGCTGTGGCTTACCGAGTAAAGTTCTAGGCATCTTTCTCCTTCAGCAACTACATGGCATTTCTTTGACTTTGCCTACTCTCTCTATATATCTCCCTTTGGATTTCCCACCTGGCTTTATTCTGCTAAGCCATTGGCCAAAACGGCTCAGGCTTGTACAGCAAGTCCTTTACCCAGTGAGTCATCTCCTATGACCTGCTATCTGTTTTTTTATGCCACCAGTGTGTTTATTGATGTTTCTCTAAACCCCCTTACCTTATGAGATGTATATTTTTCATTGTGTAATTTTGCATTGTTCAATTTTTGTACTACCTCTGAGAATAATGATTTATTATGAGTCATGATACACCTTAGGTCTGTGACATCTGATGTCAAGATGGTTTCCATCCCGTCACAAAGTGACTTATGACATTTACAATAGAACATAACAATCTTTCTCCCATGGAGCCACATTGGATTTCATGAAAGGAGGAAGAAGATAAATTTAATTATTTATCTTCCTTATCATTCTTACCTTTCATCATTGTTTAAGTGGTTCTACCTATTGTTGTAGAGTTTGATCTCTGAGTCCATCACTAGATTGTCTGTTGGCTCATTTAATTTGTCTTCATCTCAGTTCCCTTATTTTTAAAAGTTAGACTCTAACAGTACCTTCATCACAGTCTTTTTTGGGATTATTAAATAGGGTTTGATAATTCATGAAAAATAGAAGAGGTGGTAAGTAAGTGGGGACTGTAGAGGGTAGTGGGGGTTGAATTAGAGCAAACATGATCTCTCTCTCTCTCTCCCCTCTCTCTCTTGCTCACACACACACACATGCACATACATGAAAATGTTTTAATGAAAACTATTACTTTGTATGCTAACTTAAAAACTATATTAAAAGAAAAAACCTGAAAGCTTGCTTCACATATATGACCTCAGTAAATATTAAAGTCTGAGGAGCCTGTACATATTTAGAATCCAATAAGGGTAAAATTATTTTGAGCTTTTAAATTCTGTCAGAGGAGAAATGTACTTGTATTTATTCACAGATTTTTTAAAATTTTTATTTTAGTACTTGACTATCACTTTTAAAAGGTGCAATTGTGATTCAGTTTCTATTCATGAAACTTATAAGCATTGATCTATTTTTTTATTACCTACCTATCTTTTAGGGCCAAGGTTCTCAAGGTTTCTATATAACTTTGGGTGAAGATTTAATATTTAGGTTATTTAGGTTATACAGCTTTAATGACAGAAATGTATTTTATATTTCTCAACCAGTATATGAAATATAATATTAAATGAGACTGATATCGTCAGTAGAACATACATTGTTTATTTGGAGTCGCATATCCTTAACATCTAACACTGGTTCTCAAGCAGGGATGATAGCCTTCAGGGGATTCTGGCAGTGTCTAAAGTCATTTCTAAAATTATCTCTACCTGGAGAGACATTGCTAATAGTGTCTAGTGGAAAAGTGGACTGAGATGTCTCTATCGAATAATGCCCAGTTTAATCTACTATCACAATGAATTATCTTTCTGCAAATGCAAACAGTGTAAGCTTGAGAAACCCTGTTCCAATACAATACCTACATGTAAGGAAATTTTGGGCCTATCAGTAAGTACTTATTGAATGGATTAATGACTATAAAGTTTGAGGGGACAAAACTGTTATTTGATATCAGAGACAGGACTTGGCAGACTACCACATGGAACTGTAATGGCAAAGATAGGCATCCAACCAATTGATGCTAGCAAGATATAAAGAACAGTGTTTGCATGCATTCATTTCAGTCTGTGTCTGGGCCATATGGTTATTAAATATTTTGGACAAAATCCATGAGATATAATATATTTTTCTAAAGACTTACAGCAATTGCTTCTGCAAATAATTCTAAGCCACAGGAAAAGAAAATGTACTGACTTTGTCTGTTGGAAAAAAACAGAAAATGATACAGGAAGAGGTTATAGATGAATCAAATTTTGGAGGCCATAGAAAATTAGAGTTAAACAATCCAGGGAAAGTAGAAAAAGCAAGTCAGTCTATTTTAGACTTCTTCTCTCTTAATCATGGCAACTGACTCCAGAAAGGGAGAAAATTAAGAAGTAGAATAAAGCAAGTCAATAACCCACAGAAAATCCTAAATCCATTTAAGAGCCTAATATTGTAATCCTATAGCAAATGTGTGCTGACCATCAAGAATAAGGGATGTTCTAGGAAAATAAACTGCAAAGTTGGTTACATGACAAAGGAAAAGATGTTCTTGAATGTAAAGGGAGACTGTGCTTTTGTTTCCTGGTCACTCAGAACTGAAAAAAAACTATATTAATTACAAACTATATATTATTAAAAACTATATAAATATAATTAAAACTATATTAATTACAACATTGGCCAATGGCTCAGGTGTATTCCCAGCTCTTATGTCTTAGATAAACCAATTTCTATTATTTTATATTTTACCATTACTGGTAGGAGTGCAAACTTGTATAGCCACTTTGGAAATCAGAATGGCAGTTTCTTAGAAAATTGGTAATCAACCTACCTCAAGGAGGAGGAGGGGAGAAAGGGAGAGGGAGGAGAATATGAGGGAACAGGATGATCCTCATTCTTGGGCATATACCCAAAGATGCACACTCATACCACAAGGACATTTGCTCAACTATGTTCATAGTAGCATTATTCATAATAGCTAGAGCCTGGAAACAACTTAGATGCTCCTCAACTGAAGGATAGATAAAGAATGTGTGGTTCATTTACACAATGGAGAGCTATTTAGTGGTAAAGAACAATGACATCTTGAAATCTGAATGCAAAATGGATGGAATTAGAAAACACCATATTGAGTGAGGTAACCCAGATGCAGAAAGACAAACATGGGTATGTTCTCACTCATAAGTAGATATTACACGTAAGGCAAAGGGTAAAGAGCCTGTAGTCCACGACCCCAGAGAAACTAGTTAACAAGGAGAATCCTAATGGAAGCAAACATTGATCCCCCTGGGAAGGGGAAATAGACAAGATTTCCTGAGAAAATTGGGAACCTTGGGGTGGGGGGAGAAGGGGAGGAGGAGGGGAGAAAGGGAAAGGGAGGAGAATATGAGGGAACAGGATGATCCAGACTGGGGAAGGACAGAGAGGGAGAGCAAGGAAAGAGATGTCTTGATTGAGGGAGCCATTATGGGGCTAACAAGAAACCTGGCACTAGAGAAATTCCCAGGAAGCAATTGTAGAGAGGGTGCCTGAACTGGCCTTTCCCTGTAGTCAGATTAATGACTATTTTAAATGCCATCATAGATCTTTCATCCAGCAACTGATGGAAGCGAATACAGAGATCTACAGCAGAATGCTGGACTGAGCTCCCAAAGTTCAGTCAAAGAGAGGGAGGAGCAACAATATTAGCAAAGGGATCAAGACCATAATGGGGATACCCACTGAAATATCTTACTTGAGATAATAGGAGCTCACTGACTCTGGCCTGACAGTAGGGAAACCAGCATAGGACCAAACTAGGCCCTCTAAATGTGACTGCTATATACCTGGGGCAGACTGTGTGGTCACTGGCAGTGAGACCAGGATTTATCCCTACTGTTTGTACTGGCTTTTTGGAACCCATTCTCTTTGGAGGGATATCTTGGTCAGCCTAGATATAGTGGAAAGGGCCTTGGTCCTGCCTCAAAGCAATGTGATAGACTTTGTTGATTCTCCATGGGAATCTTTACCTTATTTGGAAAGTGGATGGGGGAAGGGAGTGGAGGAAGGTGGAGGGAGTGGGAGTGGAAACTGGCATTGGTATGTAAAATGAGAAAATATAGCTTTGTTACAAAATTATTTAAAGGGGGCAGTTCAAAGCTTAACAAGCTTTTGAAACTCTATTAGACTTGAACAGTCTCAGGAAATTTTAAATTGAAAAGTTGAGATTATTTTACCCATCAGGTTGTCAAAAATAGGAAAGCTGATTAATAGCTAATGTTAGTTGAAAGTACATGGAGCTGGATAGTTTAGTGTTTTGTAGTGTTGTGAATATAAGTGACACAGTCTGTTGTGTCTAGTATTTTCACTGTGTCTAGTTAAACCTAAAACACTCTTCCTTCATTATATCAAATTATATGTGTGTACATATATATTCCATGCAGAAATGTTTGAAAATATGCATAAGAAGGTATATACAAGAATGATTTTTTATAGCATCAAATTGACCTAATCTCTTTCTCCAAAGGTAAATGATTTAAATAAAAAGGATATAACTCTGTTAAGGACTAGCTGTGTATTTTCCTGAAATGGAAACTACCCAAGGTATATTGTTAAGGTGTTTCACCTAGGTACTAGGACAGTGCCCCAGTACCTCCATGTCCTAAGTGCAGGATAGATGATGCTACTCTTGAAAAGAGGGTAGGGGAGGTGATAGAAATGGACAAGAAAGGCACTTTCTTATGCTGAGAAGAGTTACCACAGTAGGTACCTGGAACGTGAGACATTAAACACAGTTGGGGGAACTGGCTTGCTCATGCATGAGCTCAATCACTTTAGGTGGGATATCATTGAAATGCATCGGACAGGAACACAAGAACTTGTAGTCAGCTGATGCAAGATTATAAATTTAGGTGGAGAGTGAAAACACACAGCAGGTGTAGCTTTAGTGCTATTTAGTTTGGTCCAAAAACACATGCTTGGTTACAGACCTGTAAATGACCAAATTATATCAGCCAGATTTTAGACAATGACACACACAGTAACTATTATACAGGTATACATAACAATAGTAGAAGCAGAAGAGAATGCTATCAATAGTTTCTATACAGTTCTAAAAAACAAGGTCAGCAAAGTTCATAAAAATGACACACTAATCATTATGAGTGTCTTCATTGAAAGAGTGAGATCCAGAGAAAGAATGGACTATAGTGCCATGGGAACATATGGATTTGAACAAAGGAACAATAGAGGGGATTGACTGCTTGACCTCTGCTATGCAAATGATTTGTACATACCCAACAAAAAATTCAAGCAGGCCAAGCCATCAAGATGATAGATGTGGGAATTCCCTGACAAACATACAGTCAAATTGACTACCTTCTGGTCAGCTAGAAACTCTTATCTAGTATCCAAAACAGATAATCATTTCCAAGTGCTAACTTAAGGTCACATCACCAACTTCTCATGGCTAGCTTTCATCCAAAACTTAGGAGAGGAATGTCAGGCAAAACGAACCAGAAGATTGATTGTAAACAACTGATGAACCCAGATGTACAGAGAGAGTATAAGAAAACCACTGAAAAAAAGGATGAGGAAAATAATTAACCCTTTACAAATATAGAAAGTGAATGGAAGGAAATCAAAAGAGCTATATAGGAGGCGTCAAAGGAGATGGTTGGTTGTGCAAAAATGGCAACACCAGTAGAATGGCTTACTGCAGAGATGATCGACCTGGCAGAAGAAAGAAGGAAGCTAAAGAACAAATGAAGAGGCAATCCACAGGGCGCAAAACACCACAACTATCTGTGCAGGGAGGTCAAAAGAAGATCAAAGAAGGATAGAGAACTGTATATACAAGTTATATGCAAAGAGGTCAAAGAGGCTAGAAACCATTTATTCATTGTTGCTCTTATTGTCTGTGCCATTGGGGTTTTACATAGGAAGTGGTCTCCTGTGCCCATGTATTGCAGGCTATTTCCCACTTTCTCTTCTAACAGGTTCAGTGTGGTCAGATTTATATTG
>JAQHUG010000060.1:6457850-6468657 GCA_028555095.1 Dicrostonyx torquatus | reverse complement strand
CGAGATGGAGGGGGGAGGGCCTTGGGCTTCCCATAGGGCAGGGGATCCTGCACCATCTTAGGAAGCAGGGGGAGGGCGGTGGGGTAGTGGGGGAGCAGGAGGGCCTGGAACAAGGGGAGCAAATGTAAATTTTTCTTTTTTTTTTTACTTTTGTTCATTTATTTATTTATTTATTTTTTCACATTTGATTTTTTTATTACAGGAAAAAAAGAATGCAATTGTGATCATATTGCATGTCATTACAATTAAGAATAAAATGAATCACATGGAAAAAATATACACAGTGTAAAAGTAGATAAACATCTATAAATATTGTATAAGTATACAGAAGAATTATGGGGTATTTTGTTCACCAAAGAAAAATTTGCTTCCAGATTTCTGTCAACAGAAAACTTGCTGCAAAACTTGCTCCCTAGCCTTGGGGATGGGGCCTAACAGCCAATTATGTACCGTGCTAAATAATGGAGACAGGACTGAGTCAGGCACAGCTATTGGTTGTGCTTGTCTGTCAAACCTCTTGGTTTAGCTCCTAAACTACCAACTTGCTGCTTCAGCCTGTATGCTGCAGCATTTGCAAACCATGGAATTGTGTAGGGTGTGGAGGAGTCTTCACTTTGTGTTATCACTCTCTCTCTGGTTAAGCACTGCCATAGTGTAAACCTGAGTGTGGCATAGCGCATAGCCAAAAGTAGCCAGGGTCTGGAACAGAAGTGTCATGAGTTTCTTTTGTATTAACTCAGTAATCTGAGTTCTTGTTTACCTTTAAGTAAGTCTTGAAATTCAGCATTTATTCTAGTAACAAGCTAAAAACATGCATATTTTCCTCTTCAGTCTACATTAATAAAAACATCCATTATTTCCCAATAACTCAGTCAAATGCCTTAGAGTTATCAAAATAGCTTTTTCAGTGGTGACTTACTGGTTCATTTAATCTTTGTTGTATTATTAAAGTATCATTTTCCTATAACAGAGAATGGGAACATTTCAATATTCCAGTTGGAGTAGATATGTAGTTCATGGGATGGGACTAGTAAATATGGAAGATAGATACCTCTCTGAACCTCAAAGATATCAAACTAGGTGACTGGATTTGAGATCTCAGTATTCTTTGATAAGCCACCCAACCAATGGAAACCTGGTGTTTAAATCTGGGAAATTGGGGCCTCCACTTGTCTTTCCTCCCTTCTTCTTCCTCTCTTAGACGTTATCCTTCTCATGAACTCTAAAAAAGCATATTATTGTAGTACAACTGAGTCTATATCCTTCTCTCTTGGTATGCTTGGTTGTTATGCTTGGTTATATGCTACACATATCCATGTCAAATTTTAAAAATCATTGTTTTGTTTGAGAAAACAATTCTGGGACCAAATACAGGAGTGCATAGATTTGTTCATAAAGGCTTTTATCTGCTTTTTCACTATTGTATTACAAATATACTAGGTGCTGAATAAATATTTGTTATATATAATTAGTATATTTATATACTAGGTGTTCAAAACTCAGCTGTGGAGTGACAAAATGAGATCACCAAGCATATAATATATCATAGACATAATATGTGTCTCTATGTATGTGAACAGAGTGTTTTGCCTGCATTTATGTCTGTGTCCAACCTCAGGTGTTTACAGAGGCCATAAGAAGGTATCAGATCTCCTGGAACTGGAATTACAGACAGCTGTGAGCTGCCAAGTGGGTGCTGGCTGAGAAATAAGCCTAGGTACTCTGGAAGATTTTCGAGTGGTCTTAACTTCTGAGACACCTCACCAGCCCATAAGCATATTTATAATGTCTAATACATTCTAGTAACAGCAAGGAAGCCATTCTCAATAGAATGAATTATTCAAGGAAAGAATAAAAGAAGCAGAACAGGTGAAAGGCCAACTTATATAAAGTTTTTGTGGGCCATATCCACAATCTGCTTATTTTGGATTTCATTCTAACCACGACAAATTTTTTATAGTGTGCTGAACAAGTGAGTGACATAACTATAGCCAATATTTAAGGTTCTAAGCTTTCATCCAGATTCTTTCAGCATATCTAATCATATACTCTTCAATTATTTTTAATATAGCTGCTAATCTGATCTTCATTATAAAAATGAAGTCCAGCAATGGAGGTATTAACTATACTGGCCAAGATTCGGAAGGCAGTACATGATATTACAGAAGTTTGAATCTGAGCATTGGCATTTTGACTTCAGATCTGGAATCCTAGTTCTGATTTACATCTTAAGTGGCTCTCTCTGATTTTTTATCAAGAACAAACCACTGGGTAGGCAGATCAGCTAGAAAATGACTGTTTCTGACTTGGCAAGAGATAATGGTGGCTTAGAAGATTTTGAAGGTAACAGAGATGGAGAAAAGAGAGATCCTGAATTTTGTAGAGTCTAAAAGGTTTCTTGGGGACTGTATAGAAGAGTATGAGTGACAAAGAGAGGTCACCGATCTCTGTATTTGAATATAGCATGAAAATTTAAAAATGTTCAGCTATGTTCTGTTTCCCCAGAAAAAAAATCCCCGTCTCCACCCTTAGTGCCACCGCAGTACACTGGCAGCAGCCTTCCTACCCCCCACCCCTGGCTCTGGTGGACATCACAGACCATCTTCCCTTAAGTTCATCACCTCCCATTTTCCCCTGCATCCCAGCCTCCAACTCCAGCAAGCATTCTGCTAAGCCAAAGGCTACACCTGCCAGAAAAATAGGTTGGTTGGCCACAGACCTTCTCTTCTCTTTCTGTTCCCCCAGACTCAATCCCCCAGTCTCTTCCCAATCACTGCAACACAATATTTTTGGTAGTCTTTCTTGCCATCTTGTTCCCATATCCTAAGGATCCCGCAGATCTTCCCTTTCTAATCTTGCAACGTAATGCTTTGTCCTAGACCTCAACTCCAACAGGCATCCCTGATTGTGGGAGGGTCCACCTGTATTTCTGTGCCTTGATTGGCTAATAAAGACCTGCCTGGCTTATAGTTAGGCCAACCAACCCTTAGGTGGGCGGAGTAGACAGAACGGAAGTTCTGGGAGGAGAAGAAGGAAGGAGGAGAAGCCAGGAGCCGCCGCCGGAGATGGGTGCAGGTTAGAGACCTTTCCAGTACGTCACCACGTGGTGACTTACAAACTTTTATAATGGGTTAGTTTAATTATGAGAGCTAGCCAAGGAAAGGCTAGTGATAATAAGCCGGGCAGAGTTTAAATGAATCCAGTTTGTCATGTGGTTATTTCGGGTGCAGGCAGCCACCAGTAGCTGTGCGGGCCAGTGGCTGGGGGCTTGGGAGCTGGGTGCTGGGGAACACACACCGCTCCCCTAATCACAACACCTGATAACCCAAGGCAGTTCCTCTCAGGGCATTAAGTAGGATGCTCCTGAATTAAATAATCTCACACCAGCAAAACCAAAGAAAAACATAAAAGTGTACACACACATACACACACATACACATACATTCACACCACCACCACCATAACCACCTGCAGCAGCAGCAGCAGCAGCAGCAGCAGCAGCAGCAGCAGCAGCAGCAGCAGCAGCAGCAGCAGCAAGACAACAGAAATCAATAATCATTGGCCATTGGACAGACGAACAGAATAAATCCAAAAGCAGGATCCATCCTTCTGCTGCATCCAAGAAACACACCTCAATATCAAGAAAACACATTACCTCAGGGTAAAGTGTTGGAAAAAGATGCTCCAAGAAAATGGACCTAAGAAGCAAGCTGGTGTAGCCTTCTCCCTTCTCCCTTCTCCTTTCCCCTCTCCCCTTCCCCCAACCCTACCCGCACCCCTACCCCCACCCCTGTGTTCCCAACTTTGCCTGGCTATCTTGTTTTCTTCCAATTTCTAGGAGGATCTATATATGTTTTCTCTAGGCTTGTGAAATATAGGCTTAATGTCCTTTGTTTATGGCAAGAGTCCACTAATGAGTGAGTACATACCATATTCATCTTTTTGGGTCTGGGTTATCTCACTAAGGGTAGTGTTTTCTATTTCCATCCATTTGCATGCAAAATTCAAGATGTCATTTTTTTCTTTTTACTGCTGAGTAGTATTCTTTCTTTTTTTAAATTAAAAAAATAGTTTATTATTAATTATCTTTAATTGCTTAGATATCACATGTATCATATGCAAGAATGCTTTACCTAACTCATAATAAAAAGGTTATTTCAATATTTACTTCTAGAAGAATTCTGGATATGGATTTTAATTTGCTAATTCAGTATATTGTGCAAATATTTAACTATTGTTTACACGAGACTTCCTAATTGTTTCAGCATTGCATTCCATTTTATTAATTTGGTAACTTGTAAGAAACCAATTTAATGAAGAAGTTAACATATTTCTTTTCATTATGCTACTATAGAGTGATTTAGATTATAGATTTGAAGTAAATTTGGAAATTTGAAAATAACAAAACAAGATTAATTTGTATACTGTGAATTATTTAGGCAGTCATTTTAATTTAGTATCAATTTTTTAACTTCTGCAAAAATGTCAGGTCATGATTTATAGGGATTTCACAGATCGTGTGCCATACCAACTGAGACAGTGTGCTTGATCTATTGGGAGCTCATCAAATCCAGCTGGACCAGGACTGAATGAGCATATGACCAAACTGGGCTCTCTGAATGTGGCTGCCAATGGGGACTGACTGATAAGCCAATGATAATGGCACAGGGGCCTATCTCTTCTGCATGTATTGGCCTTTTGGGAACCTATTCTATATGGATGCACACCTTCTTAGACGGAGATGGAGGGGGGAGGGCCTTGGGATTTCCACAGGGCAGGGTATCCTGCCCCATCTCAAGGAAGCAGGGGGGGGGCGGTGGGGTAGTGGGGGAGTGGGAGGGCCTGGGACAAGGGGAGTAAATGTAAATTTTTTTTAACAATAAACAAAAAAAAATGGAAAAAAATATTATGCTTAAAAAAGAAAGAAATAAACACCCAAGGAATTTACAAGCACATGTGCTTGCACGCACCCCCCCCCCATGGAAGGGTTCACTGTTGGAGGTGATAAATTCAATGAAATATAATACAAGGTAAATATTTGAAAACAGATACACTTCTGTATTTTATCCACGAAAAGTTCAAAATGAAATTAAGGAAGAAGTCTTAGTCTGTGGCCTTAAAAATAACAAAAAATTAAATGTAATAAAAAGGCAAAAGGCAAATTTTTAAACATGATACAATGGTAGTTTGGATGACCCATAAGAGGACCAGTTGAAAGTGACACTATTAAGAAGTGTGGCTTGTTGGAGTTGGTATGACCTTGATGGAGGAAGATCATCACTATTGGGACAAGCACTGAAGTATCCTATGCTCAAGATATGCCCAGTGTCTCAGTTCTCTTCCTGCTGTCTGCAGATCAAAGATTTAGAATTCTCATTTCCATTTCCAACACCATGTTTGCCTGTATGCTGCCACATCCCACTCTGATAACAATGGACTGTACCTCTGAAATGTAAGTCAGGCCACATAAATTTCCTTATCAGAGTAGCCAGGGCCATGGTGTCTCTTCACAGCAATAGAAACCATAAGACTGAAACCACAAAAGAATATGTAAAGAAACTGATATTTCAGTTCCTAGGAAGGCTGTCTATATTCATGGATTCAAATATATTATTGTTGGATGGAAATATGCAAGCTGAGTAGTATTCTACTGTGTATATATTCCACACTTTCTTTATCCATTCTTCCATTGAGGGGAATTTCCAGGTTCTGGCTATTTGTTGTCAGGGTTTCTATCCTGCCTGGTTCCCACAATCATTAAGTCCTGAAGAAATCAGACTTCTTATTAACTTATATTAGCCCATTATTCTTGTCTGTGTTAGCCACGTGGCTCAGTACCTTAATCAGCGAGACAGTAACCTCTTGCTTCTTCTGTGGCCAGGTCACAACTGCAGAAGAATGGGCTTCCTCCTTCCCAGAATTCTCCTGTTCTCTTTGACCCGCCTCTACTTCTTGTCTGGTTGTCCTGCCTATACTTCTTGCCTGGCTACTGGCCAATCAGCATTTATTTAAAATATAATTGACAGAATACATATGCAGGCTTGGGAGAAGAGAGAGAGAGAGAGAGAGAGAGAGAGAGAGAGAGAGAGAGTAGTTGGGTGTGGTGGCACACATCTTTAATCCTAACACTTGGGAGACAGAGGTAGACGAACCTCTGTGAGTTCAAGGTGCGGTGGCACATACCTTTAACCCCATCACTTGGGAGGCAGAGGCAGGCAGATCTTTGTGAGTTCAAGGACAGCCTGGTCTACAGAGTAAATTCCAGGACAAAGATACACAGAGAAATTCTGTCTCAAAAATCAAAAAATTAAAAATAAAAGAAATAGATGTTAAAATAAAGACATGTAAAGATGAAAAATACATAGAGAGTCATAATACTGTATGTTATTATATTTTCTTTGAATTACTTGAATGCTGAGGAAAGAGCAGCAGCTGCTAAAAGATATTTATTTATAAATGCTGCTGAATTAATCCAAAATAGATATTTTGAAAACACTTTTGACTTGAAGTCAAAAGGTATGTTACTTTGGAGAAGAGGATTTGCTTTTTTTTTTTTTTGGTTTTTCGAGACAGGGTTTCTCTGTCTCAGAAATGAGAGGCTGTGGATTTATCCTGAGTTAAGAAAAATCAGGTTTGACCAAGGAAGACCAACTGAGAAATCTCTGATAGGAACACATGGCCTAGATGTCTGAGTTTTACATCCAGAACAGATTCAAGACTGCCTGAGATAATCAATCCTCACAGAATACTCCAGTCAGGACTTGATCATAATTCTAAATTTTCTTTAGGTCCCTATAAGATTATCAGCACCCCTAACCAGCAGAAAGTAGCCTGGAAAACTACACACACATTCTCAAAAAATGGAGTATGGATATTTTCATTTGTTTAAGAAAAAAGAGGGGAAAGTGGTGTGGGAGAATGGTCTGTATTCTGTCAATTATATTTTAAATAAAAGCTGATTGGCTAGTAACCAGGCAAGAAGTATACGTTGGACAACCAGACAAAAAGTAGAGGTGGGTCAAGGAGAACAGGAGAATTCTGGGAAGGAGGAAGCCCATTTCTCTGCAGTCCTGACATGACCAGAGGAGAAGCAAGATGTGACTGCCCCGCTGAATAAAGTACCGAGCCATGTGACTAACATAGACAAGAATAATGGGCTAATATAAGTTATAAGAGTTAATAAGAAGCCTGAACTAATGGGCAAATCAGTTTATAGTTAATGTAGAGTTCTGTGTGATTTCTTTGGGAATTAACGATTGCAGGAACTGGGTAAGATGGAAAACTTAGTACTCAACACTTCTCTGTACTGCTCCTCATGGGACCTTCTCCAAAACTGACCACAGAGTCAGACACAAAGGAAGTCTCAGCAGATTTGAGAAAACTGAAATACCTCCTTGAATCTTATCAACTCCCATGGATTAAAGCTGTCTATAAACGACTACAGAAACAACAGAAATCTTACAAACTCACGGAAACTGAACAACTTCTTACTGGATGAAAAATGGATCAAGACAGAAATAAAAAATAAAAGACTCTCTAGAATTCAGTGAAAATGAATACACACTATACTCAAACTTATGGAACGCAATGAAAGCAGTTCTAAGAGGAAAGCTCATAGCATTAAATGTTTGCATTTAAAAAAAATGAAAAGGCCGGGCGGTGGTGGCGCACGCCTTTAATCCCAGCACTCGGGAGGCAGAGGCAGGCGGATCTCTGTGAGTTCGCGACCAGCCTGGTCTACAAGAGCTAGTTCCAGGACAGGCTCCAAAGCTACAGAGAAACCCTGTCTCGAAAAACCAAAAAAAAAAAAAAAGAAGAGATCTCATACTAGCAACTCAACATCACACTTGAAAGCTCTAGAACAAAAAGAAGTATTCACATTCAAGAGAAATACAAGTCAGGAAATAAACTGCGGGATGAAATAAAATAGAAACAAAGAGAACAATATGAGGAATCAATAAAACAGAGTTGGTTCTTTGAGAAAATCAATACATAAATCATTATCCCAAATCACTAAACGAGAAAATATTCAAATTAACAAAATCAGAAACAAACAAGGGGATATAATAACAGACACTAAGAAAATTCAAAGAATTATATGGATATACTTTAAAAATCTATACTCCACCATATTGAAAATCTAAAAAATATCTTAATAGGTATCACTAAATAAAGTTGAATCAAGATCAGATAAACAATACATAAACCTATAATCTCTAGTAAAAGCAGTCATTAAAAATTTCAACAAAACAAAACAAAAGCCTAGCACCTGATCTTTTTAGTGCAGAATTCTATCAGGCTTGCAAAGAAGGGTTAAAGCCAATACTCCTAAATTTTTCCACAAAATAGAAGCAGAAGGAACATTTCCCAGTTCATTAGTTCATTTTATGAGTTCAGTTACCTTGATACCCAAACCAGATAGGCACTCAATAAAGAAAGAGAATTAGATACCAATTTCCTATATGAACATTAATGCAAAAATACTCAATAAATACTTCCAAACCTAATCTATGATCACATAACGATCATTCACCATGATCAAGTAGGCTTAATACCAGAGATGCAGGGATGATTCAACATGCAAAAACCAGTACATGTAATATACCATGTAAACAAACTAAAAGACAACAATATGATTATCTTATTAGATGTAGAAAATGACTTTGGCAAAACCCAAAACCTCTTGATTAAAATTCTTAGAGAAATTAGGGATACAAGGGACATACCTAAATATAATAAAGACAATTAAAGCTAGCCTACAGCCAACATCAAATTAAAAGGAGAGAAACTCAAAGCAATTGTACTAAAATTAGAAACAAAACAAGTTTTCACCTGCTAGAAGTCATGTGATTTCTTTGGGGGACAAGGCCTGAGAATAGCACAAACAAATTCTCCTTGTGGCAATGTTCTAGAGACTCTGAGCAATTTTTTGCAAGGCCGATGGTAGTTCATTGCATAATTCTGAATATTACCCCAGGAGCATATGTACTACCTGATCTTCTTGCTTCTCTTATACAAATTATTACTGGCTGCTTCTTTCTAATTTTACCTTCTTGGAGCTGTGGATGAAATAGCTATTACAAAAGCAAAACATCCCCCTGATGACTCTTCTCTGGCCGAGCCAGAGAGGATGTTGTTAAAAAACATTAGGAGCTGATTCAGCTTCTAAAGCCTTTGATGTTTCAGGTGTTACCATGAATTCAGGCTTTGAAAGAACAGGATGTTGCCTTTCCAATGCACCTTGTGACTAGTCTGAAAGAGTCAGAGTAGTTCATGACATTAAGAATTTGCATAACTATTTTGGAGAGAATAATTTTAACCATAAGAGTCTAGGAGAAATGGTAATAGTAGATGATATCAGGAGTTAATGGGACAAATCTAAGAACAGGGAATGAAGCAAACATCATAGAAATACACAATGCCCTCATTTCTAATGGTTGTGCCAGTATTGTAGGAAGCTGAGAGGAAGGGGGCATGAGAACAAGAGATAAGCAGTGCCAACTATTAAGAGTAAGCTTTTAATGTATGTAGTCAGTCTACAGGAGATAGAAAAATTTTATAGTCCCCATAGGAGATAGAGTAGTCTAGAATAAAAAAAAGAATTGATTTAGACTTGGCTGGTGAGTTAATTGTGAGAGCCTAGATTAGACCAGAGATAAACATTAACCACTAGAGGCAAAATTATCTTTCACTTTGCATGGTGCTGTAACCACAAATGTTGCCAACTGGGCACACTGATCTACCTGTAAGTGTGCCTAGTTAGAAAAGCTTCCTTGGTCTCTTGCAACACTGCTTATGCTTTTAACATTAGGCTATGAATCAAATAGGTAATGGTTGCAGGGGGGCACAAAGTTGGGAGATGGAAAGGAGCAAGTTGGCAATTATTGTAACCATTATTAGATACAAAAGGAAACAAACTTGACTGTAAAACTGTTCATGCAAAACACTGAAATTGTATAAATAAAAATGGCCCAAGATATTCATGGTCACTTGTTTGAAACAGGTGGTCATATTTTCTTTCTTCACTGTGCCAACTTCACACATCCGTCCCAGGTCCTAGGACCCATTTGGAGTCAGACTCCCAGCAGTCACCTCTCGAATTGAAGACCAGACATAAATTCACACACATATGGACAACTTTTTTTTTGTTGTTATAAAGAAGCCAGAAATACACACTGCAAAAAAGACAGCGTCTTCAACAAATGGTGCTGGTCAAACTGGATATCTGCATGTAGAAGAATGCAAATAGATCTATATTTATCACCCTGCACAAACTGAAGTCCAAGTGGATCAAACCTCAACATAAAACCAGATACACAGAACTCAAGAAACTAGGTATTAAAAGAGGAGTAATCCAATTAAAAATGGGGTACAGATCTAAACAGAATTCTCAACAGAAGTATCTCAGATGACTGAGAAACACTTTAAGAAATGTTCAGCATCCTTAGCTGTCATTGAAATGCAAATCAAAATGACTCAGAGATTCCACCTTACACTTGTCAGAATGGCTAAAATCAAAACCACAAGTGACTGCTCAGCCTGGAGAAGATGTGGAGTGGAGCAAGGAGATCATCCATTGCTGGCGAGAATGCAAACTTGTTTTTTTTTTATATTTTTTTTTAATTTTTATTGTTAAAAGAAAAAATTACATTTACTCCCCTTGTTCCTGGCCCTCCCACTCCCCCACTACCCCACTGCCCTCCCCCTGCTTCCTTAAGATGGTGCAGGATAACCTGCCCTATGGGAAGCCCAAGGCCCTCCCCCCTCCATCTCGGTCTAAGAAGATGTGCATCCATATAGAATAAGT
>JAQHUG010000060.1:6417768-6452153 GCA_028555095.1 Dicrostonyx torquatus | reverse complement strand
GGGAACCGGGGTCCCGCCAATGGCGAGCCTAACCCAGAGACCCTCTGGAATGTGGGACACAGCAAAGCTGGGGAAAGAGGAGAGGATGTCTCCTAATGGAACAGAGAGGCTGGGGGCTATAGTTGATCTTACCCTGAGTTGAGCCGGTGGATCTGAAGCTGTGGCACTCACCAATGACCCGCCGCCTTGAAAAGGGCAGACTTCTCTCTGTTTTTTGTTTTTTAAAGAGAGAATGCAAACTTGTATAGCCACTTTGGAAATCAATATGCAAGTTCCTCAGAAAGCTGAAAATCAATATGCCTCAAGACCCAGCTATTCCACTCTCTGGCATATATACTCAAAGGAGGTGCCATTCTATCACAAGGTGACTTGCTCAACTATTTTCATTGTAGTTTTTTTTCCATAATAGCCAAAAACTGCAAGCAACCTAGGTGTCCCTCAACCAAGGAATGGATAAAGAAAATGTGGTACATTTATACAAAGGAGTATTACTCAGCTGCTAAAAACAATGACATCATGAAGTTTTCAGGTAAATGAATGGAACTGTAAAAAAATATCCTGAGGTAACCCAAACCCAGAAAGAAAAACATGGCATATATTCACTTGTGAGTGGATATTATCCATTAAGTGAAATATAACCAACCTACAGTCTGTATACCCAGAGAAGTTAGGTAAAGACACGGGACTAAGAGGCATAGAGAATAGATTTTACTGGTAGACTGGTAGAATGGGTTTGGGGGAATCATGTTGGGTGAGAGACAGGGTAGAGCTGGTGAGGGTAGGAAGAAATGGCTGAAAGTGGGGGAATTTGGGTGTCATGTGGAAACTTTGTGTAGTAGAAACCTCCTAGAATCTATGAAGGTTATCTGAATGAGGACTTCCAGTGAGAAGTGAGTCTGGAGATACGGAGTCTCAGTTTGTTACTGTGGAAGTTTTAATTAAGACACACAAGTTTAATAGGGGCCAAATACACACAGATTACTGTACCAGAAAGAGCTCCTCCAAAGAAGCAGGCAGGTCGGTGATCCGCAGAGAGAGCGCTTTCCACGTGGGCCTATCATTTTATACCTCTTGGGACCTGGTGGTCCAGCCCCATTAATTAATTAACAACTAATTAGGGGGGCGGAATAATTAGCTAATGGCGTGGCGTGGCTATAAGCCAAAATGGCCAAGACCACTCCCCTTCATGTTACTGTTTGGTTGGAAGCATCACCTTAGCTCCCTAACACCCCTTTATACAAAGAGTCTGGAATGTTTAGCTGGGGGCTTCACCCCAGCCCCCTGGTACCCATTTTGGAATGTGGGGCAGAAAACTCCATTTCAAGCCCCCTCCTCTGGGAGAGGCTGCAGTCCAGACTCCATCTCCAAGAAAGCCCGCCAAATGGTAACCCCTCCCTAGGGAGAGTTAAGACCACTCCCACCGGCTTTTTAAATTGCTCCCCAGAGAACAAACTCGTGGTGTCCTGGTTTTCCATGGTCATTCTGATTCTCCTTTCCCTCTCTCCATGTTTTCCTCTCCATAAGGACCCAGTAGCGCTGGCATCCATTAAACCTGGGTTTCTTCTTATTTGGTTTGCTTAGCTTATTGCATTGGTGGAGAGGGTTATCAGGTGAAGAAAAATCTAACATTCGGAGGTTCCACGGGGGTGGCTGTTTTTCTCACTGGTCCATGTCTACATGTTGGAAAATGCCCTTCTCACCCGTGCTCTCTGCCAGGCTAACATTGGCTTCGTCTGGGTGAGCTCTCCTTTTTCAAGTACATGCTGTAGGGTCCAGGGCCCATTTATGTTTCCCTTTGTTGTTTGTCGGGGAGTCTGTGGAAGTCACTGTTCGAGCCAGGCACCCAACCCCTCAAGCGGCTAGGCAGTCCTGGCTGAGGTGGGATTGCATGGGGCAGAGATGTCTGCCCATGTATTTCTCCCATCCCTCTGTTTTTAACTCAAGAGTCTTATCACAGTGGGTTCATTGTGGTAGGCATTGATTCCCAAGACTTGGCATAGACTTATAAAAATGGACACTTGCAACTTGAGGCCTGATGTCTAAATTCTCGTGGGCTGCCTTTTGCAAACAATCCTTTTAAATTGGGGCTAATACCTAACATAAAACAAACAAGGCTCCATATGCCCATGGTTTCTGGATGCTGTACTCCCACTCCCCTCCCTTGCTCCCCTCCCTGCTTCTCTAGCTGTTTATTGTTTGTCTCCATTCCTGGCATTAATCTTGCCACACCTGGACCCTCTACAATGGATCCAGATCTGTCTTCTCCCTGTCTTTCCACTCTAAAACCTTATAGGTGTTCTGAACTTATGCTCCTGTTCCCTCTTACAGCATCTGCTAATCTGGTCTTTAATGGGATCACCTGTGTGCTTCCCTGGCTTCTGCTGCCTACCTACACCAGGATTTTGAAGTTGGTCAGCTGACAGGTTTTTAAAAAATGTTTTGAAGGGCTGGAGAGATGGCTCAGAGGTTAAGAGCACTGCCTGCTCTTCCAGAGGTCCTGAGTTCAATTCCCAGCAACCACATGGTGGCTCACAGCCATCTATAATGAGATCTGGTGCCCTCTTCTGGCATGCAGGCATACATAGAGGCAGAATGTTGTATATATAAATAAACAAATAAAAATGTTTTGTCTGTTAAAATAATGTGGCCACACTATGCTCTTATGTCTATATGTGTATGTGTGTTTGTTTTCATAGTATGCTTGTCTTATTTCTCTGTGTGTATGTTTTAAGATCTGTAAAATTTATAATCCAGATTACAACAGCTCTGGAAAAATACAAACATGTGGGTAGCTGCCATTTTGACCTCAGTGCCATCTTGGGTAAGAGTACCCACATGTGCTAATGTTCTTTGACTTACTAAAATATTCCTTTTAATCGTCTTATGTTTATTAGCATTGACAAGCTGTGACTAATTTGGTAAACTACATGTCTAAATTTAACTTAGCTGTCTAGTTTAAATATAACTAACCGGTAACGGTACCCAATTCTCAAGTGCCTTTACAGATCTGAGAGTATGGCATTTAACAGAAGAGCTTCTAACACAGAGACATGCCAGTGCCTTTGGGTATGGCAAAGCCACCAACACAGGAAAAAAATAAAAGCGGCCTTCCACCTCATCAGCTTTCTGGATGCTACTCCAGGCATCAATCTTCTTATCCTTCCAGACAAGTAGACTAAATCCTGCCCCCCCCACAGGAAAATCTTTGGACCTCTTGGACTTAGCTAATGGCAAGCACTGCTTCTAGGCTGTGTTCTCCAAGGACTAAGGAGAGACTTGGGATTTCCTGCATAGCTAAAAAAGCTGTCTCACTTCTACTCATTTATCTGTCCAATGGCATTTGGTGACTTAAGGTACTGGTAGCTCATTACTTCATTTGTTAAGTTTCCTGCTAAAAATTCAAACAGGTGTGCCTCTTTCACAGGCTTTATAGTCCAGGATTAACAGGTTTCAGGTATATCTTCAGAGATACAGAGCTCCCAAATCTCTTTGTCTTCTAAAATGTTTCTGTTCCAGTTGTGTTACAGATACCTTCAGGTTCCTCAAAAAGTTCTGTTGCTTTATCAACAAATCTGGTCTGGTAAAAACTAGCAGTCTCCAGAGTATATTTTAACCCCACCCATTTCCAAGCATATTTTACAAGTCACTTCTATTGTCTGGGCCAAGACCAACTTACAAAGGACCCTCCAGACAATGCCAACACCTGCACAAACTCCTGGGACTTCACCATTGGTACCAAGTGTCCTGGCTCAAGGACACCTACCAACTAAAATCTGGTTTTACAGGGCATATCTGCTCTCATGTCTCACTTATACATCCAATCCTCTCCTGTACAACCAGGGCACTTCTCTGTCTTGTTCTTTCTGGCAGTTAATGACCCTGTACATGGCTAGCCCCATTCATAGGGCCAATAATAGCAATATATTTTTTCTCCTAGTCACCTGTCTTCTTATTTACCTCAAGAAACAGCTGTCTGAGGTCTCCAGGATGGCAGTAAACTGGATGCCTCTCCAGTCACACCTCTCACTGAGCATGAGCCCACCAAATCCCAACTCTCCCCTCTCCCATGTCGCCTCATGCCCACAGGAAGTAGGCAGACTTGAGCTGGTGCCCTTTTTTCAAAAAGAGTTTGGAATGTTTGGTTGGAAGCATCACCTTAGCTCCCTAACACCCCTTTATACAAAGAGTCTGGAATGTTTAGTTGGGTGCTTCACCCCAGCCCCCTCGCATCCATTTTGGAATGTGGGGCAGAAAACTCCATTTCAAGCCCCCTCCCCTGGGAAGGGCCACAGTCCAAACACCACCTCCAAGAAAGCCCACCAAATGGTGACCCCCTCCCCAGGGAGGGTCAAAAAGCTTTCCAAATGATGATCCTTCCCCCAGGGAGGGTTAAGACCACTCCCACAAGCCATTTAAATTGCTCCCCAGAGACGAACATGTAGTTTCTTAGCTTTCTGTGGTCATTCCGGTTTTTCTTTCCCCCTCTCCATGATTTCCTGGGAGCCACCCAGGAGGGCTGGCATCCATTAAACCTGGGTTTCTTCTAATTTGGTTTGATTTGGTCTGATTGTCTTATTGCATTGGCAGAGAGACTTACTGGGCCAAAGAAAAAACTTAATAGTTACTATCTCAAGTTATTTCTTTTAGCCAAGCATGACTTCCAATGGAGGAACTAGTTTGCATTCAGTTGAGTTGTTGGCCAATGGGTGTTCAATGGAAATCCCCAAGCAACCGAGGGTGATGTTAAAGACAAAGGATTGTTCTCCTCAAACTGTCAGTGGGACTCCAACTTCATAGGACAGCATCCATACAACTTATTGAACACAGAGAAGTCAAGCTGTTACCTACATGGAGCCTTTAACCCTACATCCTAGTTTTTTTTTTTTTTTGGTGCTGGAAGGTACTCTGTAGGCTACAGAAAGAGAAACATGGACTTCTCCCAGCCAGAAAACCTTTGACCTATCCTTCCTGCAAAACAATCTAGGGTAATGCTAGGTAACAGGGTAGTGGTGGCCAACTGTAGTAGTCAAGCAATGTCCGACTTAAGACCCACTCCACAAGAAGGAGCTCATATCTGACACTGCTTTGGTAACCAGGAACTAGAGCCTAGATTTCCCAGAGAGCTAGCATAAAACCAATCACTGCTGGTCTAAAAAGCAAAAACCTCAATAAAATAATCCCTCATGATATTCTTTTATACTCATAGTTCATCATCAGAGAGGTTCCTCCAGCATCAGATGGGAACAGATACAGAGATCCACAGACAGACATCACTAAGGAAGGCACATATGCAGTCACAGATACTGAAGGAGCAAGCATAGGGCCTACATGAATCTGCATCAGGTCCCTGTGAATACATTACAGCTTTTAGCTTTAGTATTTTTATGAGTCGCCAGACTGTGAGAACAAGTGGGACTCTGACTTTTGTGCCTTCTCTTTGGATTGTTTTTCTTATGTTGGGTTGCTGTGTCCAACTTTGATATGATAGCTTTTGCTTTACATATTTTATAATTAATAATATAATTTAAATATTTATAAACAGAGACAGAAATGGAGTGAATCTGGGGGAAGGGAAGTGGGAGGAACTGGGAGCAGTAGAAGGAGTTCAAACTATAATCAAGGTATAGTGTATGAGAAGAGAATCTATTTATAATAATAAAAAATGACCAAAAATGTTCAGCTGTTATTAACCAGAAAATTTCTGGGGTTTTTGGAAGCACTCACATTCTTCAAAGAGGATTCCCAGTGTGGTAATGATGGCAAAATCTCATGATGACCCAATTTTAGACTTTACTTTTGATTATCCTCATGTAGATTTTGTAGTGATTTTTGTTTGGCTTCTCCAGTGGTCTCCTTGGATGTTAACATTTCTCTAGTGTTTTATGTGGGAGTTCACAAAGGAACATACAATAACTTCTGTTCTTGTTTTGCTTCATCGATTCAGAATCTCAGAGACATGTTGGATAAAGATCAAAGTGACATAATGTTAGGGGGTGACAACTATGCCCTGATGGTCAGTGATTATTCAATGCTACTGTCACTCCACCTAACTTTGTCACACTATTCTGTGCCTGTTATGACTTGCATCTATGTGTTCTTCAGTCTCTGAACCTTAGCATCTGGGTTAAAGCTTTATTGTCAAGTTTTCAACTTTCTTCCTAGTTTGGTTTCAGAACCTTATCTATCCGTGTATACCTGTAGTAAGCCATTACAAAAGCTACTCCCTATTTAGGCCAACAATTTGACCCCAATTAATGGGGGCAAATACAGGCAAGCTCTCTGTTCTCAAATCTCTGTGTCTTTCTCTATATTGATACACATACACATACACAAAAGACCACACACACATGCACAAATGCACACACACACACATAAATGCTGCACACAGATACACATATTTTATGTCCTAATTACTGAGCTTCCCATTAAGGGGATTTGATTCTTGAATCTTTTTGCTGAGTAATCATTTCATTTGGTTTCTACCAGGAAAGATGTTTACACTCAGAAAATATCCTAAGGTACATATTGAGACAGTCTGGTAGAGAGTAGCCTGCCTCATATTTAAAAAGACATTTTTTTAAATTATCTATAAAGCTATAACTTCTCATATAACATGACTTTTCAAATATTTAAAGATTGTAATAAAAGTCAGTATTTGGAGTGTTTTAAAGAATACTGTTCAGTGTCATGAAGCTGGTTCACCATGTTGTGCAATAATTACCACTACCCAGACTTCAAGCCATTTCAATGTCCTAAAATGAGATTCTGTATACGCTATACATAAAGTCTCCATTAAATATTCATCTGTGACTGTTGGAAGCTTCCATTTTATTTTTTTATATTCTATCTTTAGGAATTTGACTACTCTACCTCCTATCAGTGATATCATATACTCTTGGTCATTTTTCTAATGGGCTTATTTCACTTATTGTGATATCTTTGAGGTTGATTCATATTGTGGAACACATCAATTTTTCTTTCTTTTTAATCCTGAATTACTTTCTACTATACAATACATCACATTTTCCTTATCTTAATAACAGGCTTGGAATTAGAAGGGGACTGAGTCAGAGTCTCATTCCAAAACCAGCTTTATATAGTTATGAGTGTATAGTTTGGAGTATAAGAGACTTTTGTACAGTGTCTATATCAACACATGTATGTACATATTCACATATATATACATATATACACGTGTGTGTGTGTAAATTTATACTCACGGCCCCTATTGAGTTCTTATACTTATCCTTGATGGGCTGTAGACAATGTTCATCCATCCATATTCATATATATCCAAGGTTCCTTCGGATCTTCAGAAGATGAATACTGTTCTGAGGAGAAAGGAACAGAACCCTGTTCCCCTTCACGTAGGGATTTCATGTCAGACCTTAGCATGAACAATCATCAGGGAATTCTATTCTGTCTGTAGCCTTGTGCGAGCTTGGAAGCAAAGCTCTCCAATTTGAATTTATTTATGATTATAATCCTGGTCAACACCTTGGTTATAGACTATTAAGGTTCTTGAGACAGAAAGAATCCAAATAAGCTACACCAGACTCTTGACCCACAAAACTTGTGAGATAATAGTTTTATGCTCAACCACTAACTTTGGGGGTAACTGATCTTGCAGGAATATATAGGTAATCAGTAGTCCCAAGTCAATCAATAAGCCCTAGGGAGGTCAAATAATATTACCTAAAACTAGTACTCAGTGCTATAGGTGTGGCAGAAACTCAGTGGTATTTGAAGAAAAAAAAAAGGATGGATATGCAAAGTTGGTTTTGAACTTGCCAAGGATGCCTGTCTACACAAATACTGGTAGTCAGTGATCTGTAGATTTAAGTTCAATTTTGAGTCATTTCTCACCAAGATGCTGATTTTGACCTCATGCATTTAAAACACAATTGCTTAATTATATAGACCAGATTTTTGATCTAATAGTGACTTCTAAAAACTGAAAGATTTAAAATATCTCATTTAGACATTGAAGTGCAAGGTCAATCTCCTTGTGACCTGTCTCCACTCAGAGACTCTGCTCTTGTTATTATAGTCTGGTAGTTAAAGTTGTTGTCTCTCTTCATATTCTTGATCTAATGAATCATATGTTTGGACTGGAGGAAGTCCAATGAATAACAACTCAAAATCCAAACTGGTAGATATTTTTAAAAAAGAGGAAAAGACAGATGGCAAATGAAAATAGCTCCTTAATTTTGGGTTAAGCTGAAAGGAATGTAGCTTATATCTGTGAGTAAGCTTCCTAATATTACACTGTGAGTTTATGTATGCACCTACTCAGAGGCCATACTAGGCTGTCATGTTGCTTGCCCTTCACCCCCAAGAATTGTTTAGGTCCTGCTGAATTCACTTAGAGAGGTGCAGAGTTATGTTCACAGTCTCTGTAGAGATCTTGACTCTCAAGAATAAGAGGAGATAAAAAAAAATAGGGTAAAGCAGGGCCAGTGAGATTGCTCAGTGGATGAAAGTACCTGATCCTAAATCTGCGGACTTGATAATGAGAGATTTTTGGAAACCAGCCCCAAGGCCCTCTCAGGGTTTAGAGAGAAAGTAGCAGTCAGCAAAAGCCTCAGGTTTTGAGGGCGAAATGAAGCTCTCACTCTGTGCTTTTCTGCATCTGGTTTTTATTTTATTTATTTTATTTTTTCTGCTTCTATTCTAATTCTCCTGTTCTACTTCTAACTTTTTTCTCAGTGAACCTTTCTTAGTAAACTTGGTTGAACATCTGTGGCTCTGACCTTGCACATAGCTGTAAGTTTTTAAAGTTATGATCAATCTCTTTACAAAAAGCTTTTAGTCTAGTTTGAACTTGCTCTGAGTTGAAAGTGAGCTAATTGTGTGCAGGTAGTCTGAGCAAAAGAACAAAGCAGGTTTTTTAAGTGTCCAGTGTTTGTGGGACAAATAGATCTAGTTATGCGGCATGTCCTAATATATATTCTATATAACAAAATTATACAGGCAAATGAAAATTCATCTTCCTGACCACCCACAGATAAATGTGTCCATAAGATTGAGATGTAATAATGAGATAATATATACACATTACATGAAAATGCATGGTAATGGGGAGATAATATAGCTGTTATTGCTCAAGTGAGGTTATAGATGAAAGCAACAGTTTTCAGAGTCAGTGGTCCATAAGCCTTGCTGATGGAGTTCTTTATCAGGGAATATTTGGTGGGCTGACATCTGAATTATCAATTGCTATAAGCTATTATTGTGTCATGGCCCGCAATAGTTCATGACAATTCCTCCTGACAAATTGAGTTTGCTCCTTTGTCCTTTATGTTGGAGAGAACTGACTCCTACGAATTTCCTTTAACTTCTATCCACACTATAGACACACAGAATAATTTTATTAATTCTTTAACAATTTTATACATTATTGTTTCATTATATTCACCCCACACCTCCAGCACCTCCAGGATCCACTACCTTTTTCTACCCGCCCAACTTTGTGTCCTCTTGAAAAAACCTACCATATTCAATTTATGTTGTATATATTGTCTTAGATATGGAGGCCTTCCCCTAGACCATGATTAATTTATGAAGGCCTATACCATTAAGGAGAACTAACTGAGTCTCCTCTAAGTGAATATCAATTGCTAATAGCCCTCCAGCTGGGATGAGACTTTATGATCACTTCTCATCTCCATGCTGGCATTGTTTTTTCCAGCTTGAGCTTGTGCAGAATTTGTGTATGCTGTCAGAGTCTCTGTGAGTTAGTATGTGCAACTGCCCAGCTATCTCCAGAAAACAGTTTCCTTGTAGTCATTCTCTGCCTCTGTACTTCTATTGGTCAAGGAGCAGAGAGTGAGAGCCTTCAGAATGCTCAGCCTTAAGTGGGATCATACCCTGTCAGAACACAATTCAAGAAGGGAGTCCTTTGAGAATTCTGAGTGCTTGTGAGAAAACTCCAAGAAAACACAACACGTGTCTTATGCCCTCAGTTTCTTCAAAACACAGAATCATTCTTGGAATGTGTTTTTGTGTTTCCCCAGGTGTAGAAGATAGGAGTAAGCTAACTTCAGCTGTTGTTATTCATGTACCTCTATAGAAAAACATGTTTGTGCCACATGCTGCTTGGCTTCGTGACAGTAACATTCAGAGTATAAATTATTTGATGTTCTGAATAAAGTTGGATATTGCATGAAACTTTAGTTTGCCTCATTTTTAGGTCCTGCTCTCCTAGGCTCATGACATAAACCAACTCAAGCAGTAAACAATACCCCTCTTTCAAAGGCTTAGGGATCACCATTGAAGAGGGGAGTGGAAAGATTTTAAAAGTTAGAAACAGTGGATGATCATAAAATAAAATTTTAAAGTTTTAAAAGTTAGCTAGAACAAATGGAGCTAATTTTCTGGCCGACTCAATACTCAGGTAAATGCCTCTTCTTCACGAAGAAGTGAAGAGGTGAAGTCATAGAAAACATCAGGATCAAGGGAAGAAGTGTTCTCTCAGATCTTTGTATCTTTTAAACATCTCTGTCTTCTCCTTCTAGGTCTTCCACTTCATTTTTTACAGGTAGCAGATAAGGTTGGTTAAAGCACTACCAGAGCAATAATACTAAATGAAGATCTTAGGGAAGCGAACAGTTAATGTGTTGTAAGTACATATGTTGTGATGCTTAGAGAGCCAGAAGAGATGCCAGAGAACTGTTAATGATTATTCCTTCAGCATCTTCTCCACCATCAACTCCAAATCCTCAAGACCCCCTTAAGATCTTCTTTTCATTGATGATATCCACATTCTCTGGATCTACCAAAGTATCAAGAGTTTCTTTCATGATAAACAGAAATGTATGCGCTTTTATCTTTTAAGAATATATGTGCCTTCTGTGTGATATGTGCCGCCCATTAAACCTTGTTATGACATGGGCACAATATCCTTCTGATGTGAATAAAAAGAAAAAAATATATGTGCCTTTGGTTTTATTTTTAAAGGGCATATATTTATTAAACATAACAAGTTTAATTATGGTATTTTCATACATATACACATGGTGTTTGGACCATATTCACTCTAATGAACCTCTCTTGTAGCAGTGTAATATGAGGGCCTGCTTTTTGGGATTTTTGTCCTGCCCAGTTCCCACATCCAGTAAGCCCCAAAGAAATCACACAGAGAGGTCTATATTAATGATAAACTGATTGGCCCATTAGTTTAGGCTTCTTAGTAGCACTTATAACTTATATTAACCCATTATTCTTATCTATGTTAGCCACATGGATCAGTACCTTTTTCAGTGGGGCAGGTTACATCCTGCTTCTTTGGTGTCTGGACAGGACTCGGGAGGAATGGGCTTCCTCCTACCTAGAATTCTCCTGTTCTCATTGACCCACTTCTACTTCCTGTATGGTTGTCCCACCTATACTTCCTGCTTGGGTACTGGCCAATCAGCATTTATTTAAAACATAATTGATGAATACAGAATTGTGCCACACTATAGCAGTCCTACTCTTTTTATATTTTCTGTTTTTTATTTTTTTAATTTATTAGATTAAAAAGTACCAATCCAAGTTTCCACTCTTTCCCCTCCTCCCATTCCCTCCACATACCCTCTCACCCCATCCCCTTTCCACTCCTCAGAGAGTAAGGTACTTTGACTTTTGGAAGGTCCAAGGCCCTCCCTACTACATCTAGGCTGAGCAAGGTATTCTTCCAAAGAGAACAGGACCCTAGTCCTGCTCTTGATGATCCTCTTTCCCAACAAGTTTCCTTTCTAATTTCATGCCCAGCACTTTCTGTCTTACTCTAAAAGATTTAATTTTGATATATGGCAAAATAATGAGTTATCAACATTGGAAGCTACCTTCTGGTGAAGCTAGCCCTGATTTGTACTTAAAATGTCTGAAGTGGCTTGGTATCTGACTTACTGCAGACCAGGTCCATGAGGGAAGTCCAAATTCTTGGATAAAAATCATTTCATGTTTGGAAGACTTTTACTATTTTAAAACCAAGAAAATTCAGATTCAAGTTCTTTGGGAGTTACTAAGGATGACAAATACAAAAGATTGTAAACTGAGAGCTAGGAAGGCATTCTACATTATCCATTTCATCTGGATGAATAAATCATACAATTTTTTTGTTAAAAAAATCAGTGTTTGAAGTGTAAAACTCTCTTGCAGTCAAAATCTTTAGTCATGATCTTCTGCTTTTTCCAGAAAAGATCAACTCACAGCTAAGAGATTTTTATCACTTCTTATGGGCCATCAGGGGGCTTAGAAATAGCCATAGCAAATCCAATATTCTTAGGAAGAAAGAATTCTGCCTGGCTTTGTTCTGTGCTCATGCTTTTAATGGTTATCAATTCTGAGAAGCACAGAGCATTCTAACACATCCCTGACAACACCTGTGCTCCCCCTTTCATGCATTATTTCTTATCAAATGTGTTTGACTACAACACAAAAAAACATTTACCCTTCGCTCCACTGTGACAGAACATTATGATCTTTTACGCAGCTTACCTGTGCCCAGAGATACGTGCTTTGCCGTGTATGTTTGTGTTGGAGGGACGCTAGGGTTCAGGAAGGCAGGGAACTGGGGAGATTGGAATGACAAAAGCTTGTTTGCTTCTGTTATTTTTTTTCAAAATCATATGTTCAAATTGCTTGAGTGAAAAAGTCGATTTCTAGAATACCCAGCGAAACACATCTTTCAACTCTTTCTTTTATACTTGGAGCCCCATGGAAGCAGGCAGGTCTGGCTCTATAACATATATAATGAAAGTGTGACAACAAAGCGTGGGTGTCTACCAAATAACTAGGCTCTCAATCTCATTTCATTTTCTTCTTTCGTTGTAAATATTTTCAGTAATTTGTCAGACTGTGAAGGGGTGTGCAGATAGGGCCTTTGAGGAGCATGGAATAAATGTATTGATGCGAAGTGGCAAGGGAATATTCTAGAAACTAATTATAATGAAACCATTTTAAGCACAACTATCTCCATTATACCATCACTATTATTGGGCAATTGATATGTGCTTGATGTTCTGTAAACATTACTTCATTTCCCATGATAGGCCTGTGTAGTAAATAGCACCATTATCTTGGTTTGTGGAAACTGAGGGTCAGAAAAGCTGAAGTGTTTTGCTCATTGTTTCTAAGAAACTGTGAATGCATGGTTATAATTTAAACCAATGATGGAAGTAAGTTCTATCATGGAAGGTCAGTGTGACAAGTAGATTTAGAACCTACATTACATTTTGAAATATTTTGCTCATATATGACTTAACTTTATTTTGGATGGAAAAATAAAAATTGAATGTTAGTCACTTTTTTATTGATATGACCAAATAATTCATAAAATATCTCAAAAGGGTATTTTGGTTCATGATATGGTGGTTTGAATGAGAATGATCCCCGTAGACACATCTAATGGGCTTTATTAATATATTAGAAAAATAGCATTTTGTTTTTGGTACAGTCATTTCTTTGATCTGTCAGTGGTTCTTTGTTTGCAGTGACTAGATGTTTGTGTTGTATCTTCCCAGGAAATGTCTCACATGACACCTGAAGTTATGTCTCATTAATGACCTGGTTATATCTTAATTCAATCAAGTTGACAATGAAGATTAACCATCAGGCTTAAAGACTGAAATGCTGAAAGCTTGTTTATTTAGGTTAACAGCAGCAGGATACAGAGAGCCCCTTGGGTTGGGTATCTAGGCAAGGTTCTATTAATATAATGCCAAAATAGTGTTTAGATTAGATCTTAACTCCAGTGAAAATAGTCTTTTATGTAATAGATAAGGTTGACTGTTGGGGAATATTATTTTAAGGTCTGTTGCTTTTGTTTATGCTGCATTCGTTTAACTCTGTGAAGCTGTGATTCTTTGCCTGCCTAAAACACCTGATAGCCCAATAAAGAGCTGAATGGCCAATAGCGAGGCAGGAGCAAAGATAGGCAGCCACATAGCCAGCCACGGAGTAAGAGTGAAAATAAGATATACAGAAGTAAGAAAAGGTTTTACAGAGGCAAAAGGTAAATGGGATAATTTAAGGAAAGCTGGACATAAAGAAGTCAAGCTAAGGCCAGGCGTTTCTAAGAAAGAATAAACCTCTTTGTGAATGATTTATTTGGGAGCTGGGTAGTGGGCCCCCAAAAGAGTAAAAGAGTAAAGAATAAGGAGTAAAAGTAAAAACAAACAACTATATTTGATTCATTTTATTTGTACTTTTTTTCCTTTTTCATTGATTTTTATTAAGCTCTACATTTTTCTCTGCTCCCTTCCCTGCCTCTCCCCTCCCTTTCAACCCTCTCCCAAGGTTCTCATGCTCTCGATTTATTCAGGCATGTGTCACCATGATTGACTTATAATTGATAAAATTAGATTTACTATATTTATGTATAGGAGCAAACCTTTTTACCATAATAGAAATTGTTAGTCTTAGTTTTTTAACAGATGAAGTGAAATTCCTAGCATTTCTTACAATTGCTGGAAATATCAATGTGTATGAAGGTGTATATGACATCAATAGGCAGATTATAACATACGGCTCATTATAAAAATGCTATTTCAAATCACAGATCTAGTCTGTTGCTTACATTAAATGAGTGACATTGAGAACTATGAAGGAAAGGAAGATAAGTGGCTCCCACTGCTTTTCCTACCCTGGTTCCTTTGTGGAAGTCTATCTTGTCAAGCACAGAAAATCCCTTCTATAGATTGGCTCACGTTTAATTTTTGATGGATAATTTGTCTAGACCATTCTGCTTTGTTCATGAGCAGCTAATGAAACTACAGTGACACTGTGGAAAAGATCCTTTATATTCCTTTATGGAACTAGTTGATGAAAGATGTCATTGCCCTATTTGGTTTATCAGAGACAGGAAGAAAATATGCCTGATACTTATAAGGCAAGTGTGTAAGGAGATTATTTCTAACAGCTACCCTGTAGTATATACTCATTTAGTTCCTATGCTGTGGTAAGAGACTTAGTATTATTGCCTCTGAACTAATGTGAGAAGTCAGTAAATTTAACTTTGGTAACTGTAGCCTCCCATTTTATAATATATGCAATTTCTGAATACTTTCCACATGCCAGGGAGTTTGTAATCTGCTTTACAAAGGCTTATATAACTATATGAAATCATTTTCACAAGTCTCTTGGGCTACTTTTGGAGTGCTTCTTATTTGTCCTGCACTATCCTATGTATCTTTTGGTATTTTTATTATTATTCATTGCTAAAACTTTTGATGTTGGGGTTATTGCTTTTTCAACTTTATAGACAAGGAAACTAACATTTCATAAGACAAAATGTTTTGCTTAAGTTCATTCACAGAGAAACCACTAGAAATGAGATTTGAAATCTGGATTTCATAGAAAAATATGATTTTTATTCGAATGAAGAACAGTGCTGGATTTAGGAACATGGTGATAGAGATAAATAAATGTCTGGCTCAGGAGAAATATTTGTCATCCAAGAATTCATTCAATTTTTTTGAGTCATTCAGGTTAAAACTCTCAAGTTTCTTGTTCTTTTTGCAAATTCTTCAAAATATCATATGTACAAAGCAAACCACTTCTTCCCATGTTCACTACTACCATTTTGGTTCATGATACTACTATTTTGTTTGGATGATTAGATCAGACGTCCTTTGCTTCAGCTCTCTATACAGAGATTGCCAGCTGTCCATCAAAACACATTTGCCTTTCTTCGATGGTCACAGAAAAACATGACTGTTTGGACAAAATATACACCCAGTTTTGTCTATTCTTAGGTGCAGTCATGCGAGTAAGCAAATTGTCATCTGTAGAATGTGAGCACATGTCATGTCTAAGTCAAGGGCACATAATATTTGTGTTTGTTTCCCCAGTACTCTTGTTTTCCCTCATGAAACTAGGATATTTTGCCTATCTGGCCTAATCCTTATATGCCATGACAGGGTTCTACCTCTACTTAAGATATGAGCAACAACTTGAAAGAAAGTCTGCTTCTCTGCATCATTGTGATCAATGGATGTTTTTTGTGGATCTGTACCAACCGCATTTTAAGAATTTCGTGTGTGAATGTGTGAGTTTCCTGTCTTTACAACATGTTAACCACTCCTCTCTCTTCTGCTTCTTCCCATTCCCCATTCTTCCTGTCAAATTCATGACCTCCTTCTTTATAATTATTATTTTACACACACACACACACACACACACACAATTAGAGGTGCCCCTATTTTTTATATGTGTTTAGGGCTGAGCACTTAGAATTGTGAAATCTCACAGGGGACTTGTCCCTTGAGAACATTCATTTTTCTTCTCTCAGTAGCATTTACTGCCTGTAGCTGTTCATCTATGTTGAGTCCCCATCCATTAATATTTCCTCACCCAGGCTGGCATGTCCATTGGTATGGTCTTGTGAGGGCAACCATATTGTTGAGGGTTCATTGGTGAAGTATTCCTCTCATGTCCAGAAGACACTGTGTGATGATGTTTGTTCTGGCCCTCTGGCTATTAAAATCATTCTGTTCCCCTTTTCCTGATGTTTCCCAAGTCTTAGGTATAGGTGAGGTTGAATTGTAGGTGCTCATTTGTGCCTGGCTACCACACAGTTACTTATTATATATCTTTTGATCAATTGTAGATATATGTCATAGCCTTCATTTGCTGTATAAAAAACTTATTTGATCAGGAGAGCTGCACTTACCTATGGGTATAAAGTTAAGTATTTAAAATACAGCTGGAGGCAATATTCATTTAGAAAAATCACTGTGGTAAGTTCTCCTTTGTGGTCTATTGTTTCTCCAACCATGAGTTCTTGATCAGCTTTACAGTGTCAGGCATGAATTTCCATATATTGTGCCGATCTTAAATCCAATTGATTACTCCCAAGATATAAATGCCAATATTGCACCATTGGGGATATCTTGCTAGGTTGGTGGTTAACAGTATTTACTGGTGGATAATGTTAGAGAATACTTGAACAGAAAGACAGGACACCAAGGCTTTCTGCTAGGAGGCAGCATTTACACATGCCAGCACTGGCTTAGCAGAGTCATATTCAAGGGCTGCAGGCTGGTGCCATACATACTCTCTGTTCCCCTTTACACTTTTGTATTTTGTGTTCATCAATATGGTAATATATGTTCTGGTTAGGTGCTTTATATTACAGGGTTGTCCCATATGTCATATTGCCTTCATTTTATTGTGGGAGTACCTTTATAGTAGGATTGTTGATAACCTTTCTCCTTTGGCACCTTGCACAGGACTTTCCCCATACTATGAGAGCTAGCCCTTAGAATGGAGTCTTCTAGGGCAGTACCAGTTTCATTCCTCCAAGTGCTGTGATTGAAATGTATAGTGTCTTCATCAATAGGGTCTTATCTTCAAGTTCTGGGTGGAAATCAAGAGAAGTGACAATAGTCTATGATGTTTGGGTGGGTGGGGGGAGCTGACTCTAGGATCTGTTGGTGGAGGTTTCTGTCCTGCCTGGTCCCGCAGTAAACACATGGAATCAATATTATTTGCAATACTGTTTGGCCAATAGCTTAAGCATATTTCAGGCTAGCTCTTACATCTTAAACTAACCCATCTCCATTAATTTATGCATCACCACGAGGTCATGGCCTACTGGCAAAGTTTCGGCAGCCTCCAGCGGAGGCCTCTGTCCCCAGCGGCAGCTACATAGCTTCTACTTGACTCTGCCTACTCTCTCTCTCTCTCTCTCTCTATGTATATATATATCTCTTCCAGCCTGGCTATATTCTGTTAAGTCATTGTCTGAAAGCAGCTTCTTTATTAACCAATAAAAGCAACACATATACAGAAGGACTTCCACACCACATATCCAACAGTTTCTTAGCTTGCAGGCACTCTGCTAAATGCTAAGACTAACTCAATTAAATTACCTTGATTTTAAAATCTACTTATTGAAAGATCCAAGTCCCTTGGGCTTGGGAATCTGTTCAGTGGTGCTTCCATGAGGGCTAAGTTGTCTTTAAAGATAGTGCCTCTCAAACTTTAATATATGTACAAATCACCTGGGTATCACTTAACATGCAAATCTGATTTAGTGAGAGTGGGATGAGGCTAAGAGCCTGTATGTCCTACACATTCCCAGGTGATGGTGATGCTGATATTGTTAGTCAGTCAGCCACAGTTGAAGTATCCAGGCTTTAATCTTCACAAGGGCAGTGAGTTTATCTGGGCAGATGATTATTATTTCTCTGGGGCAACCTGATTCTCTGTTGCAGAAAAATTCCTTGCCTGCGGCCTACTGGTAGTTGCTTAATTTTCAAACTCTACCAAGAACTATACATGTTTTAATTAAAAAAGACTTTGAAACAATTAAGATACACTATCTAGTGTGACTGTAAAATTCACAGACATAAATTGTGTTGTTTTTCTGAGGGGGATGGAATAATGTTTCTGTCTCTGTTTAATTAAGAAAAAATGAAATAAGGGAGTTTGAATGGGTGGCAGACAGATGCCTGAAAGAACTGCACAGAACTTGGATGAAAAGTTTGATGAACAAGATTTATGTTTGGTTGATCTCTTAATTTAGGCTTTGTGGGAAAGTTTGCCTATTTCACCTTGTATTGCTTCCTTTAAAGAATTTTAAAGATTCCTCTATGCCACTCATTTTTTTTGCCTCACTGCATTTAGAATATAGAACTTTCTCACAACATTATAAATATCCTCTACTTGAAAGCATTAAGTATTCTACAGTCATCAATACCTTAGGGTAGGTGTTTCAAATTATAGGGCTTCTTGTTTAGGCTTAGGGTATCTCTGAACTCAAAACACTTTTTAAAACATTTATCTATATGCTTACATATAGATACATTTTCTTTGGCATAGGGAGAGTCTATAACAGGTTTCTCTGCCATGATCTCTGATTCCCTGAAGGCTAAGAGTCTCCTTAGATGAGAGGATAGCAAAGAACTGGGAGATTTTTTTTTTGATGATGGGAAAAAAAATGTACAGTGTCTAGTTACTTTGTTTTGCTTCTCCCTGTATTCAGTTTTCCCTGCATTAATTGCATATTCATTGAGAGGAAGTGCTGCTCATCTGTTTATGGTGTTCAGCCTAAGTCCTGCATGGGAAATATACTCACAAAACCTAAAACTAGGATGGGAAGTACGTAGGAAACAGAGCATAGGAGACGCTCAAGGAAAATGGTATACTGAACATGTCCTGGTAGCTAGATGTTATTCAGATAACCAGGAATAGAGAAGACAGGAGTGGGACAGGACCTAGAGAAAACTAGGTTGATACTTTTCTAAAAGCTTAACTTTTCCTATGTACACTCCACTCTTTTCTAGGATCATTCTCAATGGGATGTAAAATGTAGGTCTAACATCTCAGCTTTATCCTTCTTGTTTCCTAGTTAAGACGTGCTGTTCAATCAATAAAGATGAATAATTTAAATTCAATATCCCTCTGTCACTATCAGTAATACTTTTGTGAGTGATGTAGTACTATGGTAATTCAATTTGTTAGTCCCTGCCACACTTTCACGTGACAGTCTGCTGAAGTTGTAAACTTAATTTACTCTAGGCACTTGACACAAGTAACATTGATGGGTTTTATCTTTAAAAGTATTGATTTTCCACTGGAAAAATCTCTCCTCTGTATTTGTGTTTATTGAATAAACAGACACCTGTCTGGTTAAGGAAGACTTTTAAAGCTAAGAAACCTTCCTCGCTGGTTTAAAGCAGCTCTTGGTTGAACAACTTAAATCCTAGATTGAGAGAGGCCTGGGCTATTACATGGTCTTATCTGTTCGGTCACACCCAGGGTTAGCATTTTATCATCCAGCATAGTAGAATACACTTCTGGGCAACCCCCATGATTTCAAAGCTCTCCACAGTGGGGACAAAACTTGTTTTTCTGCACCTTTGATCCATTATTCACTTTTTTTGAGTTATGGAAATGTATTATCTATCAATTGCTTGGCCGGTGTTTTATATATTAAAAGACTGTTGCATGTACATCTAAAATTTTTCTTGTTTAGCTAAACATGCCTAGTAATTTTAACTCATTTCATTTGAAAGGGCTTCTGTATCACTTCATGCTTGTGGATGGTCTCCTCTGGCTACACCAAAGTTGTTGATAGAGATTTTCAAAGTATAGCATCCAAGCAGAATACTCTTAACAAGATCTAAAGAAAATGAACTTCACACAGAACACTTCTTCTTTTTTAAAATAACGGTTGGGTTCCTTTTTTTTTTTTTTTTTAGCTAACTCTTACATCTTACTTACATCTTAAATTAACCCATTTTTTTTTTATTAATTTGTGTGTCACCATGAGGCTGAGGCCTACTGGTAAGGTTCTGACTGGTGGCTGGCGCCTTTCTCCTTCTACATGGAATCTCCCTGACTCCACCTACTTTCTCTCTATATCTCTGTTTGGATTTCCCTCCTGGCTTTACTCTACTAAGCCATTGGCTGAAATAACTTCTTTAATAACCAATGGTAATAAAACATGTTCATAGCATACAAGGGGAATCCCACATCTCCCCTTTTCTGTCTAAATAAAAAGGAAGTTTTTAACTTTAACATAGTAAAATTACATATAACAAAAACAGGTATCAAGTAAGAATTACAGTATTTATATTGATATTTGTTTTCTTTAAACAAGATCATAAATAACAAAGAAAACAAAGTCAGTTCAAGACTCTGGACTGTGCAGCAGGACAGGGGTAGGAAGTTGATGGGTGAAAATTGGAGAGGGCTACACATCACCTAAGACAGTCACAGAAAGATGGGTCAGAACTTTTCTTAAAATGATGCCCTAAAACATATACTTGTTCAACTTTCTAAAAAAGATTGAAATGAATAAATTATATGCATTTATTTTTGTGCATATAACTTTTGTCAACTGTTGAGAGATAAGTTCAACATATCCATTTTATTTGCTATTATTATACATCTTGCAAAAAAATAAAATAACACCTTAAAGAAAAGTTTGGATACACTAGCAATCATATTATGGATGTTCAAGTTTTGAGCTCCTCTGAAATAGGCTCTCATTCTAACCTATTCCCCTCTCTAAGGGAAACACTTCTTATGACTGTATCTGGAACCCTGAGGCTTATAGAGTAATTGGTAAGAACTAAAAATTTGCCGGGCAGTGGTGGCACGCACCTTTAATCCCAGCACTCGGGAGGCAGAGGCAGGCTGATCTCTGTGAGTTCGAGACCAGCCTGGTCTACAAGAGCTAGTTCCAGGACAGGCTCCAAAGCCACAGAGAAATCCTGTCTCGAAAAACAAAACAAAACAAAACAAAACAACAACAACAACAAAAAAAGAACTAAAAATTTCAATGTTTTTCCAGGGCAGGCTCCAAAGCTACAGTGAAACCCTGTCTCAAAAAAACAAAACAACAAAAAAAAAGAAAAAAAAAAGAAAAAAAGAAATTTCAATGTTTTAATTATGTAACATTTTAAAAAATGTTTTATATAATGGAAAACAATATTACTTATCAAAGTAATAAATTTTATCTTCCAGGGACTCATTTATTTAGGTCTTACAAGCATCACATCATGGATATTCCTAGGTGCATTTGTGTAACATGCTTCCCATGCTAAGAAATATTTTGAAGAAAATCTAAGATATCATTTTATCATAAATATCTCAGTACATATTTATATAAAGAATTCTATAAAATTGCTATTTTCATACCTAAAATTTTCTTGTAGTGCTGCAAAGAACCTATGTGTACAGATAGCTCTAGTGTATGCTGAGTTGGATTCATTTTGGTATATGCTCAAAAATAATATAGTTGAGTTACATGATAATTAGGCTTCTTTGAAAGGATCTCTATGCTGATTTCCATAGTGGATATATTGTTGCATATTTCCACCAATGGTGTGTAAAAGTTTCTTTTATTCTGTATCATTGCCAGCATTTGTTATTTGACTTGCTGTTCTGACTGGAATGTGATGGAATCTCAGTGCCATCTTGATATACATTATGTAATAGCTGATAATGTTGACTTTTTTCATGTATTTCATGGGTGTTTTATAGTCTATGTTGAAAATTAGTTAATTACTGCACATGGCCACTTTTAGATTATATTATTTTTGACTTATTTTTAGTTCTTTTTATGTTCAGGATACTTTAATTCCTTTTCAAATGGGAGGATGCTCCTATACAATATGCCATTATTATTGCCATATTATTTAAGTGCCTTGAATAGCCACTCATTTTGATATTTTGTCCTAGAATAAATTCTACCGAGGATATTCAGGAATGATTTTACACTTAAAATATCTTCATAAATGTTTTAATATGTTTATGACTATACTCTTGATTATGAAAATTCATCTTAAGATAGCCAGCCATATTACATTGAAATATATCCATAAGGCTTTATATGTAATATCATATTACTATGAGTTCATTCTTATTAAACCCTCCATTTCATTCTGTGAAGCAGAATGAATTGAATGTTTCTCAAAATGGTTTTATGACAACAAAACTAAAGCTAAGAAGGTTTTGAAGTAAAGAAAAAAATTAAGTCAACTATCTAGTTAACAAGAGGATTGAGGGAAGGTAGACTTGGCAAATTGTAGTCATTTAGTATAAATGTGTTAGTGCCATATACTGCCTGATAGTCATAGAATGTCCTGGGACTGGTACTGAAAAATTGATTTCTTCCTTTATGACTCTGTCTTACATGTATAAATTTCTTGCTGTGGTCATTAGCAAGTCCCAAGCAACTTTTTAACTCTTTTTCAGATTTAGGTTCAGCCAATCATTAAATCAAGGTTATTAAAATTATGTCAAGTTTCTCACTTTGTGCACATTTTCTAGTTGCACGCTACTGGAGGAGAAAAGTTATCACCAATATCATCCAACTACAAACTCAGTAACCTACAACAGTGATCCACTTGCAAGATATACTGGTGTGAAGTGGCACAAATATTATGAGAGTAATCAACCACTTTTTGGTTTGATTTGAGGCCACTCCATAAGATGAAATCTATACCTGACATTGCTAAAGTGGCCAAGATCCTGAGTCTAAATAGGTCACTGACCTAGGGAAACACCTAGTACTATTATTCCACTAAAGGAACATAGCAATAAAATGACTCCTAATGGCATCTGTTATAGATTAGTATGACATGGAGGTAGACATGGAGCCCCATCACTAAGCAATAAGCTATCTATAGTTGGTATCCACTGGCAAAGGGAAAATTACTTTTATTTAGTGAGCTTTTGCTGGGTATGTCAGAAACAATTCAGGATAGGACCTATGCTCAGGAGTAGTTGGCCAACACAAATCAAACACAATGTTTATGTTTAATTTTTCTTTTACAATATTTTTATTATTGATTTTTTAATTGTTTTGACTTTCATTTTTGTGATTTTTGCTGCATTTCTTGTTTTCTCTCTCTGTCTGTCTTCATTCCTTCCTTCTTACCTTTTTCCTTCCTTCCTTCCTTCCTTCCTTCCTTCCTTCCTTCCTTCCTTCCTTCCTTCCTTCCTTCTTTTCTTCCCCTCACTCCCTCCCTCCTTCCCTTCTTTCCTTCTTTCTTGGGAGAGAGTGAAAAAAAAAACCAATGAAGATGGATAGGTAAGAAGGTTGGGAAAAGTATCTGGATGGAATTGGTGGAGGGGGAAACATGATCAAAATATATTGATTGCAAAAATGTTTGCAAGAAAAATGAAAACTCTAAATATGTGTATATACCTGCACATTTGTCTCCTCTCCCTTCACTGTAGTCCTTGTGTTTGCTTATAAAAACAGCTAGTCTATGTCATTTTATTTACATTAATAGGGAGGTTCTTCTATATAAAAATGTCTAAATTAAAAGTTGTATTTGAATATATCTTACAATATTATCCTCTAAGTAAATTAGGTCAGATTTGAGCATAGACATCATGACATCCAGTTTTGTCTCATGGGAACAAAACTTGACTTTGTTCTTATTATTTTATTTGCTTTGTTTCTGCTCATTTTCCTTTGTATTGCTAATTTGTATTAGAGGAAGTTTATAAAAAATATTGTCTGGTTGGATGAACTAGGGAACATTACTGTATTTTTGTAATCATCCGTTTATGGATCAACTTGTTGGGCAGTTATTTCAAAGTCTAAGTATTTCCAAAAATTAAGTTTTATATTACTACTACTAGAATCATTTGTAATATTTGATCCCTATGTATACATCTATCTCCAAACTATCTTAACTTTCTCTTGAAATTGAATTTATTATCCTAGGGAAATACAAAACTAAATCAAAGGTGATAAATAGTACTCATATTAGGGGGAATAGCAGGGATCAGGGAGGTAGGTAGTACTAGCTTGCATCTGTGGTCAGTCACAACTGTATTAATATTCATTGAGGAAAAATAAATATCATCATGACATTGTCTGTGTACTTGATTGTGTTTAATGTGTCAATTTATATAGCACTTAGTATATGTAAATCCTCATTTATTTTCCTGGGATTATAAATCTAAAAATATTCGGATTATGCCTATTTTGGTAATCCCAGATGTGTGTTATTTCTTCTACTTTTGGACCTTAGTTTGTGGAAATAGGTTAGAGGATGGATAAGAGGAATGTATTTCAGAAAATGTAATATCCTGTTTTTCATGGAAGAGCTGTACATAATCAGAGGCGATGAAAAAATCTGCATTCCTCCAAGAGAGTTTCCATAATACCCTACAAAGCATTGGGTGCTCTTTAAAATGGACTTATTGATGTCGAGGGAATGAGCATAATGAACACAACACAGACATGATCAAGAAATGTAGCCTATGTAAAAAAACCTAATTGGTCCTTGCTGAACCCATCAAATAAGATGTGTTGTCCCAGTAGGAAGGCTTATGGAAAGAGCATTGCGATAAGCCTCCCAGTGCTACTTGTAACAAGCTAAAATGAGGCTCCCAGCATCTATTCAAGACATTCAGATATGTATCCATCCAATTCTTGAATACCTTCATCATCACTATCTATTTCTAGATACTGAGAATTGGTATTCACCTATGGGTATTCAGGATTCTCAAAAAGCATAAATCCATGGACTGATATGCTCTTGGAAAAGTGTCATAGTCTGAATGCAATTAATATTTTTAAGCACCCAATGTGCTCAGAGGATAATGCTATACCTTATGGAGATCTGAAGAGTAGAATAAGCCTAATTTAAAGAAGCAGAAACAGGGTCATGTGGTGTGGCCGTAGTGAATTTCTAAATGAAAATAAATACATTAAGTGGTACCTATATCTTTAATCAAAAGAATGCTTTAAAAATTGACTTATCTACATTAATACTCTTTCTTTCTCCTACATTTTTTCAAAACCTCACTTTGTTTAATAAATATTATTTAGTGTAATGTTTCAAGATTGTAGTCTGTGCAATGTTACCTCAAATATATACAATTTTGGTGGTTCATGGGTGAGTATAATTTTGCAGTTTTATATTTAATTTAATACAAAATTGGAAAACACTACAAACCTTATATCAACACTTTAATTTAATAGTTATGGATGTTTAGCAGTATAAATTGTAAACAAGTGACGTGTTTTGAAGAAAATACTCCAATAGAATTTCAGGGTTAGGAAAATGCCTTTTCATAATTATAAGTACATAATTATTTGAAAATTCCAGACTGTATATTAAATTAAAATAAAACTAAGCTCCAAATCAAAGCTGCCATTTCTGTCTGCTAAAATGATTGTAAAATGTTGTTTTGAGGAAGTAAGTGGCATGAGGAAAGCTATGATTAAGAAAGAGACAGTTTTTAGACACCTTTGCCCCTAAAATCCCCTATTTTCAGACTCATTATTGAAAAGGAATAGTGCTACCTGAAATGAACTATTTTCTCTTCAGGGCAGCAAGTCAAATATTCACTTCTCATTAATAATTTAATGTGACAAATGTATTACTTTGAAGGTGCAGCAAATCAATTAGACAATGGGATGTTGTATCTTCCTTTCAGCTTTCTTAATTGGCTTCCAAGTGTGACATTCATCAAAACCTTGACTTCTAATGTAAACTGAATTCCAGGAATTGTGTTTGGGATTGAAACTAGGTATACTTCAGCAACCCCCAGAGGGATGGTAGCTACATCCATTTATTGATATAAAGATAAGATTTAGAATGTACTAAGGAATTATGCCAGTCTAGCAAAATGATAGTAATAGATTTTTTCCCCAAGTCCATGATTTCGTTAGCCTCAGCGGCTTGGCTATATTTCCAGTACCAGATATTATCTCCTATTGAGTGGCTCTTAAATTCAATTAGACAGCTTTTGGTTGCCACTGATATGTGAATACCACTTATTGCACTTTTAGGGATATCTTGCTATTCTGGTCGTTGTCATGGCTCATAGGTTATACAGCTGGGTCGACTATTAATTTCTTCCCTTCTTTGGTAACTAACATATTATTTTCTGGAACCATGGAGGCTAGGTCACATTTAGGAGACTTTTAGTTTAGATGCAGATCCAATAATCTGAATCTTGGGTCCTAAGGGTGCGGAGCCTTCAACAAAAGGGATTGCTTTCAATCTCTGAGAGGCAACCAAGGGCTGCATCACCAAGGTGTTTTATTGACTTCGACACTACTATAAATTGAAGTGTGCCCACAATCTCTTTTTCAGTGAGTTTGTTGTTATTTAAAAATGCTATTTTTAAGTTTTCATAAGTTTGATACTGCTACTTTGCTGATATTTGTTGTTTATGGAAGTTTTCTGATGGAATTTTTCCTACTAATAGGAATAATTTTATTTTTTCCTACTTATATCCCTTTAGTTTTCTTCTGTTGCCTTCTTTTTCTAGCTAGTGCTTTCAGCACTGTATTGAAAAGGATTGAGAATAGTGGGAAGCCCTGCCTTTTTCACATTTTAATGGGATTATTTCAAGTTTTAATCTATTTAGGATATTGGTGGCTGTGAGTTTTTCATAGATTTTATATTGAGGTACGTTTCCTTTAGTCCTACTCTCTTGACAAATTTTATCATGAAGCTATGTTGGATTTTGTCAGAGGCTTTTTCTACATCTGTTAAGATGATCATGTGATTTTTGTCTTTGGGTCCATTTATGTGATTTATTATTTTTTATTATTTTAAAAAATACCATTCCAAATTCCCACTTGCTTTCCTCCTCCCACTCCCTCCACACACTCTCCCAAGCCTCCCCTTCCAATCCTAAGAGAGGACAAGGCACCCTGCCCTGTGGCAAGTCCAAAGCCTTCCCTACTACATCTAGGTTGAGCAAGGTTTACATCCAAAGAGAATAGCATCCCAAAAAGCCAGTATATGCAGTAGAGACAAATCCCAATGCTACTGTCAGTGGCCCCTCAGTCTGTCCCAACTGTCAACCACATTCAGAGAAACTAGTTTGATCCCATGCTCATTCACTCCCAGTCCAGTTGGAGTTGGTGAGCTCCCATTAGCTCAGGCTAACTGTCTCAGTGAGTGAAGCCCTCATGGTCTTGACCTCCTTGCTCATATTCTCACTCCTTCCACTCTTCAACTGGACCTTGGGAGCTCAGTCCAGTGCTACAGTGTGGTTCTCTGCCTCTGTTTCTATCTGTTGTTGGATGAAGGTTCTGACTACAGGACAAGGCCAGTTCAGAAACCCTCTCTAATGATCAGGGTCTTAGCTGAGGTCATCCTTGTGGATCCCTGGGAACTTTTCTAGAGCCAGGTTTCTTGATAACCCCATAATGGTTCCCTCAATCAATATATCTCTTTCCTTGGTCTCATATCTGTCTTTCCTTCATCTCGACTATCCCATTCCCTCAAGTTCTCCTCAACCCTCCCCTTCTCCACTTCCTTCTACACTCTGTCCCCATGCTCCCAAATATTGTCAGGTGATCTTGTCTATTTCTGATTCCCAGGTAGGTCTACATATGTTTTTCTTTGGGTTCACCTTATTACTTAGCTTCTCTAGGATCATGAACTATAGGATCAATGTCCTTTGTTTATGGCTAGTATCCACTTATGAGTGAGTACATACCATATTCATTTTGGGGGGGTCTGGGTTACCTCACACAGGATAGTGTTTTCTAATTCCATCCATTTTCATGCAAAATTCAAGATGTCATTTTTTTTTACCTCTGAGTAGTACTCTAATATGTAAATGTGCCACACTTTCTTTATCCATTCTTAAGTTGAGGGGCATCTAGGTTGTTTCCAGGTTCTGGCTATTACAAATAATGCTGCTATGAACATAGCTGAACAGATGCTTTTGTAGTATGATTGAGCATCTTTTGGATATATTCCTAAGAGTGGTATTGCTGGATCCTGAGGTAGGGTGATTCCCAATTTTCTGAGAAACTGCCATACTGATTTCTAAAGTGGTTTCACAAGTTTGCATTCCCACCAACAATGGATGAGTTCCACTTATTCCACATGAGTTCCTTTATTCTACATTCTCTCCAGCATAAGCTATTATTATTATTGTTTTTGATCTTAGTCATTCTAACAGGTGTAAGATGGTATTTTAGAGTTGCTTTGATTTGCATTTCCCTGATTGTTAAGGAAGTTGAACATGTCCTTAAGTATCTTTTGGCCATTTAAAATTCTTCTGTTGAGAATTCTCTGTTTAGTTCAGTACACCATTTTTTAATTGGGTTATTTAGAATTTTAATGTCTAATTTCTTGAGTTCTTTATATAGTTTGGAGATCAGTCCTTTGTTTGATATGAGGTTGGTGAAGATCTTCTCCCATTCAGTAGGCTGCCCTTTTGTCTTATTGACTGTGTCCTTTGCTTTGCAGAAGCTTCTCAGTTTCAGGAGGTCCCAATTATTTATTGTTGCTCTTATTGTCTATGCTACTAGGGTTATATTTAGAAAGAGGTCTCCTGTGGCCATGCATTGAAGGCTACTTCCTAATTTCTTTTCTATCAGGTATAGTGTGGTTGGATTTATATTGAGGTCTTTAATCCATTTGGACTTGAGTTTTGTGCATGGTGATAAATATGGATCTATTTTCATTCTTCTACAGGTTGACATCCAGTTATGCCAGCACCATATGTTGAAGATTCTTTCTTTTTCCATTGTATAATTTTAGCTTCTTTGTAAAAAATCAGGTGTTCATAGGTTTGTGGATTAATATCTGGGTCTTCAATTCAATTCCATTGGTCAATATCTCTGTTTTTATGCCAATTCCAAGCTGTTTTCATTACTATAGCTCTGTAATAGAGCTTGATGTCAGGGATGGTAATGCCTCCGGAAGTTCCTTTATTATACAGGGTTATTTTGCCTATCCTGGGTTTTTTGTTTTTCCATATGAAGTTGATCAAGGTTTGTGAAGAATTGTGTTGGGATTTTGATGGGGGTTGCATTGAATCTATAGATTGCCATTTTTACTATGTTGATTCTTCCTACACAAGAGCATGGAAGATCTTTCCATTTTCTGGTATCTTCATCAATTTCTTTCTTCAAAGACTTAAAGTTCTTGTCAAAAATAGGTCTTTCACTTCCTTGGTTAGTGTTACCCCAAGATATTTTATTTTATTTGTGGCTATTGTGAAAGGTGATGTTTCTCTGATTTCCCTCTCAGCTTCTTTATCCTTTGTGTATAGGAGGGCTACTGATTTTTTTTAGTTCATCTTGTATCCTGCCACATCACTCAAGATATTTATCAGCTGTAGGAGTTCTCTGGTAGAGTTTTTGGGGTCACTTATGTACACTATAAGAGACATGGAGAGAGTGAACCGCCTTGTCTTGTTCCTGATTTTAGTGGAATCTCTTTGAGTTTCTCTCCATTTAATTTGATGTTGGCTGTCAGCTTGCTGCATATTGCTGTTTGTTATATTTAGATATGATCCTTGTATCCCTAATCTCTCTAAGACCTTTATCATGAAGGGTTGTTGAATTTTGTCAAATGCTTTTTCAATAGCTAATGAAATGATCACACTTTTTTCATTTTATTTATATGATAGATTACATTGATAGTTTTTCATATGTTGAACCAGCCCTGAATTTCTTTGATGAAGCCTACTTGATCATGATGTATGATTTTTTTTAAAAGGTGTTCTTGGATATGGTTTGCCAGTATTTTATTGAGAATTTTTGCATCAATGTTCATGAGTGAGATTGCTCTGAAATTCTCTTTCTTGGTTGAATCTTTGTGTGGTTTTGTTATCAGGGTAACTGTAGCCATATAAAAAGAGTTTGGCAATGACCCTTCTGCTTCTATTATGTGCAACACTTGGAGGAGTATAGGTATTAGCTCTTCTTGAAAGTTCTGGTAGAATACTGCACTAAAACCATCCATCTCTGGGCTTATTTTGTTTGGGAGGTTTTTGATGACAGCTTCTGTTTCCTTGTGGCTTATAGGTCTATTTAAATTGCTCACCTGGTCTTGATTTAATTTTGGTATTTTGTATCTATCTAAAAATTTTTCCAGTTCTTTTACATTTTCTGATTTTGTGGAGTACAGGTTTTTGTAGTAATACCTAATGATTCTCTAAATTTCCTACGTGTCTGTAGTTATGTCTCCCTTTTCATTTATGATTTTGTTAATTTGGATGCTCTTTCTCTCTGCCTTTTGATTAGTTTGTATAAGGGTTTGTTAATCTTGTTGAATTTATTTCATTGATTCTTTGGATTGTTTTCCGTGTTTTTATTTTGTTGACTTCAGCCCCCAATTTGATTATTTCCTGTCTTCTATTCCTCCTGAGTGAGTCTGCTTCTTTTTTTTTCTAGAGTTTTTATGGGTGTTAAGTCACTAATGCGAGCTTTCTTCATTTTCTTTATGTAGGCACTTTGTACTATGAACTTTCCTCTTAGCACTGCTTTCACAGTGTCCCATAGGTTTGGATGTGTTGTGCCTTCATTTTTATTAAATTCAAAGAAGACTTTAATTTCTTATTTATTTTTTTCTTGACCCAGGGGTAGATCAATAGTTGACTGTTCAGTTTCCATAATTTTGTAGGCTTTCTGGGAGTAGTATTGTTCAATTCTAACTTTACTCCATGGTGATCCGATAAGACACAGAGGCTTACTCCAATTTTTTTTTTTTTTGTATCTGTTGGAGGTTTGCTTTGTTACCAAGAATGTGATCAATTTTCGAGAAGGTTCCATGAGATGCTGAGAAGAAGGTATATTCTTTCCTGTTTGGGTGAAATATTCTATACATGTCTGTTAAGTCCATTTGATTCATGACATCTGTTAGTTCTCTCATTTCTCTGTTAAGTTTCTGTCTGGTTGACATGTTCATTGGGAGTTGGAGAGGGGCCCCTGGGTTTTGTCCGTCTGGGGAGGTCCCAGAGAGTGGGGCATCCATCTGTCCATCCCTGTGGCCTCTGACTCACCTCTTAGATCTATGTGATTTATTACATTCATATACATACACTGAACCAACTTTTCATTTCCGGGATAAAGCCAGCTTGATCTCCTTTATAGTGCTTGTATTCAGCTTGCTAGTTTTTATTGAGAACTTTTGCATCTATAGTCATCAGGAATAATGAATCTATAGTTTGTGTGTATCTGAGTTGAGTATTAAACTCATTCATAGAATGAGTCTTGTTGCAAAAGGGAAGGGGGTCATTTGTTTGTTCTGTTCACCCAGCTAGCTTACACCTGAAATAACTACACAGAATCTATATTAATTAAAACATTGCTTGGCCATTATCTCTAACTTCTTATTAACTAATTCTTACATCTTAATTTAACCCATTTCTATTAATCTGTGTATCACCATATGACTGTGGCTTACCGGCAAGATTCTACCTAGCGTCTGCCTCAGGCAGAAGATCCATGGCATCTCTCTCTCTCCCCTTCTTCTTTGAATGCATGGCAGAATTCTGCAAAACCATTTTTTTCTAATTTTCTATCATTGTTTCAGTCAACTTCTTTGTTATAGATCTATTTAGATTCTTGATCTATTCTTGGTTTAGCTTTTGTAGTTTGGATGAATAGATAAATCCATACATTTCTTTTCTATTTTTCCAACTTTATGGAGTACAGCTTTAAAAGTATTCCCTTATAATATTCTCTGGGGTGTTTTTTTTTTTTTTGGTGTTTGTTGTGATGTCTCCCTGTTAATTTCTGATTCTGAGTCTTCTTTTTTTTCTTTTGTTTACTTGAGCTTGTTTATCATCTCAAATGGCTAGCTCTTAGATTAGTTGATTCTTTGTGCTGGTTTCTTAATTTCTGTCTTTTTAGTTTCTGCTTTGATTTCTTATTTCTTGCCATCTGCTAGGTTTGGGTTTGCTTTCTTATTGTGTTTCATTTATTTACGTGTTTGTTTATTTAACATTTACAAGTTCTCTATCTGCATTTCTGCCTTTATGCCAGAAGTGCGCATCAGATCCCACTATAGATGGTTGTGAGCCAGCATGTGGTTGCTGGGAATTGAACTTTGGAAGACCAGCCAGTACTGTTAACCACTCAAACATCTCTCTAGCCCATGTTTAAAAATTTTTGTGTTTAAATAATTTATTTGTGCTCTTTCTGGTCTTTTGATGTAGGTCCTTAGAACTATACACTTCCCTCTTAAAACTACTTTTAATGTATACGATTCTGGGTATCGATATAGCTATCTAGTTTTTCCGGTACTATTTGATGAAGATGCTATTTCATTTGAGTGTTCATTTTTGGCTTATTAGGTAGCTTTAGGAGCAAGTGCTATGAAATTTCAGTGGAGAACAAGAACTTTATAGGGAAGTGGGCTATAGAGCATTTAGGTGATGTTCTAGCCAAATGTGTTCACATTCTCCCAATGTACTGAGAACACGAGTGAGGCTGAATTAAAAAGGAACTGATTCAGCACTAATGTGTCTCTTTGTCTATGTATTTCTTGTGCTTTTCCTTGGACTCTTGTTTTCTGTTTGGTTTTTCCTATTCTGGTTTGTTTGCTTGTTTTAGCTGCTGGGTTTTTTTCTAATAAAAGAGAAAGAAAGGGTATGGATTTTTGATGGAAAGGGGGAGGGAAATGTTAGAAGAATTGGGGCAGGGGAAACCATGATCAAAATTTATTGTAGTTTTAAAAGTCTTTTTAATATAGAAAAAGGGAATAAAAGAAATTGACTACAAAATAGTGTTCAGACTACACCATTGCTCATTGTTCTTATCTAGGTCTACAATGAGTGAGCATAAAAGATATGAAATTTTGTCATTTGGTTGAAAACTGAATGAGTATAAACTTGTAGACCACAAAGGCAGTTGAGACCACAGTTGCAATTGTTAAAGAGGTAAGTATTGCTAAAGAGAGATCTCATGCTCTATGTTAGGGCAATAGGGAAGGTACCCTGAGGCTAAGACCCCACTAGTTGAAGGTTTCATCTTGAGAAAATACAAATTAATTAGAAAAGAGAGAGTCTAAGCTGATAATTTCCCCTGAAGAGATTCATTGCACAAAAATAACCACCCTAGAAAGTGTTTCCCTATGGTCAGCACTCAGGGGCTAATGCAACTGTGATTCAAGCCCTGACTCCATCCTGAGCTGGGAGTACATCTTGGCATTATTGTCCATGTCGTACAGTTTTGGCAGGCACAATAGATGAAAGATTGAAGGGGTCATGGAATTTAGTACCATAATTCTAGAGATCCAGTGATGTGAGACATTGTGTGGTTTCAGAGAGTATAGTAGGAGGCTGCTTGTTCGTCCTGGCTGCCCCAAAATAGTGACACAGAAACTATATTATTTAAATTATTTAAATCACTGCTCATTAGCTCTAGCTTCTTATTAGATAACTCTTACATCTTAATTTAACCCATTTCCATTATTTTATATTTTACCACAAGGCTCGTGGTTTATCAGCAAGGTTCCAGCATGTCTGTTTTCTGGCAGTGGCTCCACGGCTTCTCCCTGACTCCACCTCCTTTCTTCCAGCATTCAGTTTAGTTTTCCCCACCTAGCTCTACTCTACACTATCACAGGCCTAAGACAGTTTCTTTATTAACCAATGGTAATCACAGCATACAGAGGGGAATTCCATATCAAGAAAGCCTTTAAAGTCAGACAATATGTGGCAGGGTCAGAACCACTGTAAGAAGGTACAGAGGACTCTTTGTGTGAACCTATGAAAGTGAATCCTAAGTTTCTCTCTTTTGGAATGGGAATCTTTACTCTATGCCATTATATATTGGATATATTAGAGATATATAACGTGTTTATTAATTTTATAAGAGCTCCCAATTACCAGGCTGAGTCAAATGCAATGAGTTTTTGAACAGTGTTTTGACAGTTAAATATTGGGGGCTTTTGAGGTGGAAATGAACACATTTTGCATTGTAAGATGGTCATAAACCTATATGGGAATTTTACCTATTTGGAAGGTAAAATGCCCCCTAGTTGGTAGACTTGTTTGAGAAGGTTTAAGAACTTTTATAAGAAGCAGGGGTTATTTGTCCCAGGGAGCTCCATCCACCAAGCCAGAGCTCCATCCACCAAGACCGCACTTTTGCCTCTGAGATCCTGGAGCCTCAGGTGGCCCTGATCTAGTCCCAGCAGAAACATCTGGAGGTC